>RYFJ01000414.1:0-286787 GCA_003991445.1 Oryza meyeriana var. granulata | reverse complement strand
CTCCCCACGGGTACGCCTCCGTTTAGGCTCCCTTACTCTATCTAGCGGTCTGGGAGTTTTTCTCTCAGCGCGAAACAATTTTCTCTCACCCGTTCGCCTCACACCAGGCGCCGCCCGCCGGCCCAGTTTCTGTGCATTCTGCCGGTCCATCGCCGCCCATCAATACCGAGGCGCCGGATCCCCCTCGCTCCAGCGCCTGCTCCACCTCTCGTCAACCCGTCCGAGAGCTAGCGGCATGGGCGCGGACCAGTCGCCGCTGGTCGCCTGCCACTGTCTTTGGTCTGGGCGCAACGCCGCTGTGCGCCGGTGCGACCTAACACGCAGACGGACGCTTCACGTGTTTGATGGATGCGGCCTTCTCTCGTCCTCTCCGAGCCCGCACGCTCTGTGCGCCTGTGTGACGTTATTGTTAGTAGCGTCTAACAAGTATAGGCTCGATTGGTTTCTGATGGGATACATCTTTTGCAAGATGGATTATCCTTCAATGGGCGACTTTTGTTTAAGAGCTTAGCAATCAACAAGCAACAAAAAATTTTATTTCACCAAAAGCGTAAAATCGAAATGCGAAAAGATGTGAGAGAGCAATTTTGGTGTCTAACCTGCAAGCTCGATATTGGTAGGGATAGGGGTCGTGTGCTAGCACTTTTTGGAGAGAGAGAGTCTATGGTACAGTACTGATAGTTGCTTCACTGTACAGCACAATATTGCTAATTGAAAATAGCAGTCGGGAGGATCGTCCGGTGATCTGAATGGGGGGCTATGACTACCTGGATTATGGGAGGACGATTTGGTTGGAGTGTGGAAGGAGGAGGTACCGCTAAATAGCAGATAATCGATCCTCCGTCAATCGACCGAGTTCTCAAGGATTCATCAGGAGATTTAAGATAGAGCAAGGTGCATGAGAGACTTCGGATTATCCTTATGGAGGCATTTGTGGCACTATCATGCGCGAGCGTTATGATCTCGTCTCGCTAGTCTTGATCGTAATTGATTACTAATGGTGATGTGATAGACGCATTTCTATATGCTATATGATTTTTATGTTTGGAAAAATTGAATTTGAATTTAAATTTAAATTGTCTTATTTGAAATCATAATTGAATATGGTTTATTGATTATGATTTATAAATTTGAGTTTGAATTTTAATGGCTGTATTTGAAGAATATACATATAGATTAGATACTGAAATATGAGAAAAAAAGAAATAGGGACTGCAGGATTTAAGGGCCTTGTTGGCCAGTTCGGGGATAAAAAGACAGAACCCAGAACAATCAGAAGGAGTCCTACTTTGTTGCAGAAATACGGAGATCTGTTTTGAGAGCTCGCTGTTGGAGTGTATCTTCAGGCTGCGGTGAGATGAAAGAACTTAAATTAGCTGTATGAGGGCCCCATGGCTTTTGCACCATTACACTTCATACGTTGTATCGAACACCAATGCATACAGTGTCTATCTGTTTTTGCCATGTCGTCGGTATATCGGGAATTTTGGCCGCTGGTTGAATTTCGGGGGAAAATGGAGATCTTCGCCAGCAAAGCGCGTTTGGGCCTTATTGGTCCTCCAAACGGTTAGATTTCTACCTCTTCTGCCTATTTACATGCTCTCTTGATTAAAGTGTAAGCGTATACCAACAGAGCAGCGGTTCTCCAACTGCCGGGTGTATAAAACTAACTGAGGCTAGTGAAATATAGGCCGCATTGTTCTAACATGGTGACTGTCTGAATTTCAATAGAGGTCCAGACTCCAACGAAGGTCAGGCCAGTCCTTTGCGTACAACCAACGACAAATGGAGTATTCTTTGCTATCATCATTTTCTAGCAAATTTTGCACCCATATTGTTTTCAAACCGTTGGCCTTTGTTCATGGTTGTCAACAGTTGGTCGATCTGGTCTTTCGTCTTCTTTTCTACCATCGCCCTGAGCTCCTACTGTCCTCTTGTTGCACCAACTGTCACCGGCAACAGATTTGGCACAAGCTGCTTTGGATTGGTTTATGGCTAAACAGTGCCCACATTGGCATTTTACAGCCAATAATTTGCCCAACCAGCACACACCACTGCGCCATATACAACAATTACTAAGTTACGGTAATGCTATCATTCCAGGAGTTTATGCGCAACCTTATCCCATCTCTCTGAATTTTGGCCTTAAACTGGACAATAACCCAACCCTGTTGAACGTTTTGATCTCATCAGTCTGCTCTGTTTATCATATACCAATGCCTGTGACGACATCATTCGTATATCAGCAGTTTCTGGTCCATGTAAATACTCACTGGATGATGAATCAAGTTGCGCCAGGTTATAGCAGCCTATTTAACTTGGTTGCTTATGTCCTCGTAATTTCCCATATCTTCCTTTTCATTTAACCTTGATAATTAGTGATTTTCATCTTTGAAAGGTGCCGAAATGCAATTCATAAATGAACTATCTCCATAAGCATGCTGCTAAGTTCGGTTTATATTCTTTATAATTTCTAGCCGACTGGGTGCCTGCATGGATGCCAGAAATTTACCAAGAAGAGACAAGTGAGCTCAGCCAATTCCCTTCAATGTTTCAGCTGTTCAGCTCCAATGTGCTAAACTAGCTTTCCAGGTGGCAAGAGGAGAAGAGGATGCAACAGAAGACGCAATATCTGCGATCTGATCATGCGGAAAACTTATCTACAAGTCATTCTTAAGAGCTATTACGTAACATAGCACGCGTTGTTTCTTGCCTCGTCATGCATGGACGCTCTGCTGCCATCATAAAAAAAACTCCTGCAAGCTAGTTCCCCTTTTTTGCATCTGGCTAAGTATTCGAGTTATACTGACCCAGAGAACGTGTTTGTAACTTGTAAACCCTGAAGGTTTTTCATCACCGTAACGCTTTGATCAGTGATCAACTATAGCTCGTGCCAGACTTAAGCCCTGTTCGGCAGAATTATTTAAGCGTTTAAATCCTCTTGTTCTCTTATGAGCCGCTTTCTAAACCGGTTAACACGCGTACTGCCTCCTTTCTCTTAAAAACCTTCTCTCCTATATGCCGCCATAAGTATCTCTACAAAAAACATCAGATCTACTTTTTTATCCAGTTCACACCAGCCTCGAATATAGCTCTAATACTTAATTAATTACCGTGCCTAATGACGATGCGTTAGTCCCCTTCCCGCGTCCTTTACCACCTCCCGTTCGCACCTCTCAAAATACCACCCCCGTTACACTGGACGATCGTACACCCCCACCTTGGATGACTATCGGGCACACTCCACTACTTCCGACCTGCATTGGGTCTAATACCGATGAGATTTGCCAGGGCATCTATGTGCTACCAACGGCTCTCATGCAACGCCCCGATGTCGCGTTACCGTAAGGATTAAGGCTGACTGTATCCATTTCTTGTGCTTAACTAATTTCCACTCGCATCCATGAATGGATCTGGATTGACCGTGAACACATGTAAGTTATTCAACCTTGCTCGATCCCCCCAGAGTATTTCCTTTGACTGCAATGTAAACGCTTCAGTTTGTAATTCTCGTAGAGGAAGTATATAGATTATATGATATATATATATAGCTGATGGAATATAAGTTAACATATAGGTAATCGGCTATTAATATATGATGAGAAGTTATCAACAATGTCACAGATAAATAAGAGATCCAAGCCATTATACACCACGCTAACGGCGGATATCCCTACCCCACAGTCATTATCAACCATAGTCTGACCGGGTACTCAATGCATTGCTAGGCATATAACATGAAATTTTGACGATGGCCAGAAGATTATTATCATTCCAATTCCTCTCTCTCTAGCTAGTATATTGAGCAGCCACATCTTTCTTTTATAGAGATACTTCACATATAGAAGGTTAGAGTGAAGGTCCAATAAATATAATTGGAATGGGCTTTCATGGATCAAGCCTAAAGTTTCTCGACAGTTCCAAGCATATTTGTAAAGGTGCGAACTACGGGAGATCCTTCCACATCATCGTGAATCTGTATATGGAAGAGTAGGAAAAAAAAAAGGTAACCTGCACATTAAAGTGTGTTTGCAGGAATTTGAAATATTAAGAGCGGCATACTCCGTATTCCGAGTACTGACTTTGAACTATAGGGTCGCATATGCATAATATTTTCGCAAATTTCCCGAAAACTACATGGACAAAGTGCATTTTACATGACCGCAAACGTGACTGAACCACACATGCCATGTTTGTGAGATGCTCCCTTTATCTCATTTGGCACTGGCCTAAATCTTTGTGTGGAGTTTTTTAATGTGCTTAGGCTGAGTTCGGAAGTCGAACATCAGAGAGGGAAAAGTCATGTTTCCTGCGAACCTAAACGGTGTGTTTTTTAAAAATTTTCTATTAAAGGATTTAAAAATCAATATACATAATTTAATTTTTTAAATTTAAATATAATAATACTAAGTAGATACTGATATGCTAATGGCTGCACGTCCTTTTGTATGATTCTCTTTTTCTTCCTCTTCTCTACAACTTCCAAACTCTCCTTAATCACCAGTTATTCATAAGATTGCCCCCACTTTAAACATCTTCTAGGCTAAATTGCAAACAATGTGCTAGTTCAATGTAAGCATAACATTTGTTGTGAATTTGGAATGAAATTATATATTAGGGGAAAAATCTCAATCCACAGGAAAGACGGATAACATGTACTTCCTCTATTTTTTTAATATTTGATGTCGTTGACTTTAGAATTAAGTTTGATCATTTGTCTTATTTAATTTTTTTACAAATATGTAAAAATATAAGTCATGCTTAAAGCACATTTAATAAAATAAATCACAACAAAATAATTAATAATTGGCGTAAGTTTTTGAATAAAATAAATGGTGAAACGCAATTTTAAAAGTTAGTGGTATCAAATATTAAAAAACGGAGTAATACAGTGTATTGCTTTATTAGAAAGCACTATAGATGCAAAGGGAATAATAGGAAAATGGAATGTGTTTTGCAAGCAACGTAATGCCAAGAAATGTGATACATGCATTTGTTTCGAAACAAGAATGTTGTGGTTAAGCAAAACCAGGTCTAAAACAACCGATTTAATAAATCGAGCACCATACTAAGTTGTTGCCACCCTTGCCATCTCTGTAGGGGTGGAAAAAAACTTGTTTAGCTGGTTCGGTTGCTCCGTTGAAAATTGTTTCGATTGATTTTGTTTAGCTTGTTTTTATCATGGCTCGGATCGTCTCGGCTCGGATGATAGAGAAAAGTAAAAAAATATAAAAAATAATTTCGAAAAAAACTCGATAAAAGGCTGATCAAGAGATGTAACTAGCCCTGCTAATTCGGCTAGCCCTGCTACATTCGGCTAGGTCGACATAGGCAATTGACCATAACAGCTAGTTGACCTCTCCAGTGGGTGCAAAGAAAGTTTTTGAAATGCATATGTGTCACCAATATGAGCCCACCTAGGTCGGCTTGTCGGCCGAGCTCACTACTAGCGGTCACTAGAAATCAGCTGCCAAGCAACGAATACAGAGAGCGATGACAGTTGTCAATCAAAAAATACTAGCTAGTGACGCTTTTTTCGTCTTACGATGAGAATCACTAAAACCTTTACATCTGTAGGGAAAGTCACCACCATGAAATTTAGCTCTAGTTTTTTCTATATTTTCTTAATGCCCCAATTCGAGTGTTAACAACAAGTTCATGCCGCGTATTAATAGTCTAATTATTGAATAATATATATAAGTAATTAGTTAGTTTTATGTGAAAAAAAAGATGGTGAAGGGAGAGAGTGCGTGCAAATAGGAGGATAACAGCTAGAAGACATAGCACGGCGGGGAGATGGCGACGATGATAGCATAGGACGGTCAAGAGGCTGCACGGTGGCAAGTCAAGATGCCGAAAGGATTGAGGAGCGGCTCCGCGTGTCGCTTCGGCAAGGCCGAGATAGAGGCTGCTGGAATTGCTAAATAGGCTAAGGCCCGTGTGAAGAATAATTCCTAGAAAAATCTCAAAAGCCCACCTCATGGGGAATGGCATGGAAAGTTTAGTACCACCTTGCTAGTTCTAGGAGAGGGAGATCTCCTTATAAGGGTGAGCTCTCTCCTAGCCACTTGAGACATGCATAGTGGAGAGAACTGGAGGAACACGCGCGCGCGCTTGCCCGCCTCGCCTCGCCTCGTCTAGGGCTTGTCATCTCTTCTGTTTCTCAAGCCTACTCTCCGGAACCCTCGCCTTCAACATCCTACTCGTCTTCCTTCACGTTCAGGCGCTGCGCATCGTCGTCATCATCCGGTGCAGCGTGTCGTTCGTGCGGTACGTGCTGCGCCTGTAATCTAGCCCCACATACAGGGCTATAGGTACGCGTATACTATGTCTCCTATGTTTGATCTATTCATGTTAAGTATTGTCATATACATGTTTAGATCAGTTTACATGATTCTGTTTACTTGTGCTATTAATGTCATGATTTATTTATGAAATAAATTAAATCTACATGTGCTTATATTTTCAACAATCCAAAAACCTTATTATAGGCACTGTAGTTTTACGACGGCTAGTTTTGCCGATGCACTAAGGCCGGATAAATTTACCGGTGTGCACTTTAAGAGATGGCAGATTAGAGTCACTCTGTGGCTGACAGCTATGAAGTGCTTCTGGGTGAGTACTAGTAAACCTGAAGGAGTTCTCTCTGCTGAACAGCAGAAAAAAATTTGAGGAAGCCACCACTCTCTTGTGGGATGCATTTTTAGCGTTCTTGGTAATCGTCTGATCGAGGTGTACATGCATATGACCAACGCTAAGGAGTTATGGGATGCACTGAATACCAAATTCGGTACTACTGATGCTAGCAACTATTTGTACGTCATGGAGCAGTTTCATGATTTTAGCATGGTTGACAACCGTTCTGTGGTCGAACAGGCTCATGAACTACAAACCATTACTAAGAAACTCGAACTCCTTAAGTGTGCCCTTCCCGATAAATTTGTGACTGCATGTATTATTGCAAAACTACCTTCTTCATGGAGGAGTTTTGGTACTGCACTCTAACACAAGAGACAGGAGTACTTCGTTGAGGGGATAATTGCGTCTCTTGGCGTTGAGGAGAAAGCTCGGGCAAAGGACGCTGCATCAAAAGGCGTTGGTGGGCGGTCTAATGCCAATGTGGTGCAAAAGACTGCTAACAAGAACAATAAAGGAAAATTTGTCAAAGCCCAACAAAAACACCCAACTTCAAGAAAAGGAGGAACAACAACAAGGCAAGAAGATGTCAGAACTTACTTTGTGTGTGTTGTCATTAGTCATATCTCGCCAGGAAGTGTCTACAACGTAAGGGCATGAAGGCACCTACAGGACATACCTCTAAGTCCGTCAATGTGACTATTGGCAATACTGGAGATGGAACCGAGTATGGAATTCACGCTACTGTTCTCGATCAGTTAATCAGTCTACTAAATTGGTGGGTTGAAGGGGCCAATGTTCATGTTTTGTGCCTGACATATCCTTTGTTTTCCTCTTATCAGGTTCAGCCGAGATTCCTCCGTCCTAATGAGAACGGGTCGCATGCTTCCGTTTAATGGTGTTGGCATGGTGAGTCTGAAGTTTTACTTCGGAAAGATCGTGCAGGCATGTCCCCACCATCGACAAGAAATCTCGTTAGTGGTTCCCGTCTAAATGTAGAGATGGGTTTGAAGTTGGTATTGAGTCTAATAAAGTAGTCGTGTCTAAATATGGATCATTTTATTGGTAAAGGCTATGAGTGCGGAGGCTTGTTCGTTTTTCCTTTCTGATTTCTGCAATAGTCTTGTGAACCATATTTGTGGCAGTGTGGATAATAAGGCCAGTATCTGGCATTTACGTTTATGTCCTGTTATTTTGGTTTAATGTCTCGGCTTTCTAGTTTGAATTTAATTCTAAGTTTTTTCCATTGTCAAAGGTTCTAAAAGTGCCATATTGTGTGCAATCAAAACAACCTCGAAGCCCACAAGGCAATGAGAAGAGAAACTTGGCACCACTAGAACTCCTATATTCAGATCTTTGTGAAATGAATGGGGTGTTGACAAAGGGTGGAAAACGATATTTCATGACTTTGATTGATGATGCAACTAGATTCTGTTATGTGTATTTATTGCAAACGAAGGGTGAGGCCCTAGACTATTTTAAAATTTATAAGGCAGAAGTTAAAAACCAACTTGACAGAAAGATAAAAAGACTAAGGTCAGATCGTGGTGGAGAGTTTTTCTCTAATGTTTTTGATTTATTCTGTGAGGAACATGGCATTATACATGAGCGAACGCCTCCCTATTCTCCTGAATCTAATGGGATTGCCGAAAGGAAGAATCGTACGCTGACTGACTTGGTGAATGCCATGTTAGACACTACGGAATTACCTAAGGCATGGTGGGGGGAGGCTTTGTTGACCTCAAATCATGTATTAAATAGAATTCCTAACATAAATATGGATAAAACACCATACGAGGTATGGATTGGGAGAAAACCATCACTTTCTTACTTGCGTATATGGGGGTGCTTGGTGAAAGTCAATGTACCATTAACAAAAAATCGCAAGCTAGGACCTAAAACTATGGACTGTGTCTTTCTGGGATATGCTAATCATAGCATTGCTTACAGATTTTTAATAGTTAAATCTGAGTTACCTGACATGAATACGGGTACAATTTTAGAGTCTCGTGATGCTACGTTTTTTGAGAAAGCTTTCCCAATGAAGGATACACATAACGCTTCGAGTCAATCTTCTGATTCAATTCTCAATTTAATCACACCACCAGGTCAAACTAAACATACACTTGAACATCTCGCTGAGGAGGATGACAGTGAAGCTCCTAGAAGAAGCAAGAGACAAAGGATTGCTAAGTCCTTTCGTGACGACTTCACTGTATACTTTGTGGATGACACTCCTAAGTCAATTTCAGAAGCTTATGCATCCCCTGATGCTGATTACTGGAAGGAGGCTGTTCGTAGCGAAATAGACTCCATTATCGCTAACGAGACTTGGGAGGTGACAGAGCGACCCTATGGGTGCAAACCCGTAGGTTGCAAGTGGGTGTTCAAGAAGAAGCTAAGGCCTGACGGTACTCATTGAAAAGGACAAGGCTCGGCTTGTGGGCCAAGGGCTATACTCAGAAGAAGGTGAGATTTCTTTGATACTTATCACCTGTTGCTAGAATTGACCACAATTCGCGTACTTTCTCTCCTGGCTGCTACATGGTCTTCTCGTTCATCAGATGGACGTTAAGACAGCTTTTCTTAATGGAGAGCTGGATGAGAAAATTTATATGGAGCAGCCTGATGGATTTGTAGTAGAAGGTCAAGAAGGCAAGGTGCTAAAGTTGTTAAAATCTTTGTATGGTCTGAAACAAACTCCTAAGCAGTGGCATGAGAAATTTGATAGAACACTAACTTCTACGGGCTATGCAGTCAACGAGGTAGATAAGTGTGTATACTATCGCTATGGTGGGGGTGAGGGAGTTATTCTGTGTTTGTATGTTGATGACATACTAATCTTTGGGACAAACCTTGAGGTGATCAATGAGGTTAAATCATTCTTGTCTCAAAACTTTGATATGAAAGATCTGGGAGTAGCTGATGTTATCTTAAACATTAAGCTAATCAGAAGTGATGATGGGATTACACTTTTGCAATCTCATTATGTGGAAAAAGTCTTGAGCCGTTTTGGCTATATTGATAGCAAGCCTTCTCCAACTCTTTATGATCCTAGTCTTTTGCTTCGCAAAAACAGAAGAATTACTAGGAATCAGCTGGAGTACTTCCAGATAATTGGCTCATTCATGTATCTAGCTAGTGCAACTAGGCCAGACATCTCCTTTGCTGTGAGCAAATTGAGTCGGTTTACCTCTAATCCGGGAGATGATCATTGGCGCGCGCTTGAGCGAGTTATGCGCTATCTGAAGGGTACTATGAATCTTGGACTTTACTATACTGGGTACCCGTCAGTATTGGAGGGATATAGTGATTCCAACTAGATCTCTGATATTGATGAGATCAAAACCACTACTGGATATGTTTTTACACTAGGTGGTGGTGCTGTTTCATGGAGGTCGTGCAAACAGACTATTTTGACAAGATCAACCATGGAAGCAGAGCTTACGGCATTAGATACTGCTACTGTTGAGGCAGAATGGCTGCGTGATCTATTAATGGATTTGCCTGTGGTTGAAAAACCAGTGCCGGCTATCCTTATGAACTGTGACAATCAAACTGTCATTGCTAAGGTGAATAGTTCTAAGGATAACATGAAATCGTCCAGGCATGTGAAGAGACGATTAAAGTCTGTCAGGAAATTGAGAAATTTCGGAATTATAAGTTTGGATTATGTCCAAATAGCAAGCAACCTAGCAGATCCCTTTACGAAGGGACTATCACGAAATGTGATAGAAAATGCATCGAGGGAGATGGGAATGAGACCCATATGAGTTACACTATGGTGGTAACCCAACCTATGTGACCGGCGATCCCGTGAATTAGGGACCTAGGAAGAACAAGCTATTAGTTAACGGGAGGAGAGTACCTTTAACTGTCTCTAAGTGAAGATGCATATACTCTCACAAGCTGTAAGGCAGGATGGCCTTTGCCTTAATGTGTTTTGTTGGCTTTAAATAGCGAAGATGCTGTTCTACAGAGCATTCTTGAAAGAACACACCTATATGAGCTCGACCGTTGGTCGCGATCTATGGAGATTTTGGGTGAATATTCTAGGAAGCTCATGAAAGACCAAGGAGTATAACTTATAAGTTCCAACCGAGGGGTAGACTATTAATGGCCTAATATCAATCAAGACTTTGAGTGAAATTTGCTTGCACAAAACTTGCAATTTAAGGCGTAGTCCATTGTTCAAGTTGTGAGTAAGTATAGCTTGGAGTTCTAAATGGATATTCAACCTTAACCGGTCTCCATCGAAAGGCTGGTATATAAACAATACTTTGGAGAATGGCAAATCTCTTTGGGACTTTGAGATTTGGTGGGGGATTGTTGGAATTACTAAATGGGCTAAGGCCCGTGTGGAAAATAATTCCTAGAAAAATCTCAAAAGCCCACCTCATGGGGAGTGGCATGGTAAGTTTAGTACCACCTTGCTAGTTCTAGGAGAGGGAGACCTCCTTATAAGGGTGAGCTCTCTCCTAGCCACTTGAGACATGCATAGTGGAGAGAACTGGAGGAACACACGTGCGCGCTCGCTCGCCTCGCCTAGCCAGGCTAGGCCAGGCAGCGCGCGTACGCGACATGCGCATGAATGGTTCGCTAAAATTGGCTTCTCATGCTTGCACAGGTACAGCTTCTTTTTACAGTTTTTGTTTTGCTGCAAATTAGAGTCCAGATAGAATACGTGCAGCCTATCTGGTTCGGTTACGAGATAGAGATCGTGCGGGCGTCCTGATCACGCGTCCTAATATCTCTATAAATATCGAGCTGCTGTCTCCACGCAATATATACGAAAATAGTCTAGGGCTTGCCATCTCTTCTGTTCGGAGCTGTTGTTCGTCATCTACTCCGTCCCGATCGTCGGCGTGCACCGGCGGATTGGGAGAGCAGGTCTCCGGAACCCTCGCCTTCGACGTCCTTGCACTGGGAGAGGGCGAATAAGGTTTTTGAGAAACGCTACGCGCGACTGCTCGCTGTACGCCCATCACGGCTCGTCTTCCTTTACGTTCGGGCGCTGCGCGTCGTTGTCATCACCCGGTGCCGCATGTCGTTCGTGCGGTACGTGCTGTGCCTGTGTCTACTCCACAATAGCTCCCACAACAGGGCTGTAGGTACGCGTACACTATGTTTTCTATGTTTGATCTATTCATGTTAAGTACTGTCATATACATGTTTAGATCAGATTATATGATTCTGTTTACTTGTGCTATTAAAGTCATGATTTATTTATGAAATAAATTAAATCTACATATACTTATATTTTCAACAGAGGCTTAGCCATGGTGCGTGGTGGCTACCAGCAAGCGTCTCCTGCAACGCACATGGCACTAGAGGGAGGAAGAAGAGGAGAAAGGAACAATTTCGTTCAATGTAGTGTACAGTTGTAGACACCCTGGTTAAGATTGTTAATTTAGTGAATCCCGTTTAGGTGAAACTCAAATTTGACAATAGCATAATCCTAAATTTCTCTATGTATACAAACGGCATGCACCGGTCTGATATGGGAGCATCCCTGTGATATGAGATCACATGGAGACGTATGGGTGTATTGTAGATACTGAAGGCTAACCGGGGCTGAGGGGCACTAGTAGTATGGTCTCAGGCAGCGAAGGAGGAGATGGGCCAAGTTGTAACGAAATCCTCGATTTGTTGGGTAATGGCCTGCTCTCTGCTAGGCTGTGGTCTAATACCATCACACTGTAATAAACAGCTAATACCCAAGATAGACCATTAGGCCGAGTATAGCAACGCAAAGTACTACCAAAATAGTGTTCAGGCTAGGGTTTTCCCTATCACCAGGGACAGGGTTACCGCATCCCGACGGTAAGCACGGTTACCACGCGTTAACCACGGTAAAAAAAACTATATAAAATTTACCAAAACTTAAATTATTTTTAAAATTTATTTAAATTTAATAAAGATACCATGGTATTATCATTACCTACCTTAGACCATACACTCGCTAAAATGGAACCCTGGTTCAGGCACAACGATTCAAACCATCGCGCGCCGTTGGATCGACCATTGCCTCATCGGACGGTTCACAGCGACCTCCGGCAGCTTCTGCAATACCCGTTCGCCGCCCTCCGCGTCAAGTGTCCCCACACGTGGCTCACTCGGGCCAGAATTTTTACTGTTACTAATTTAATTTTTTTAATTTACAAAACTAATTTTAAAATTTTTCTTTTTACAGAAATAGACTCTTGCCGCCCTGGGCCAGGGCGGCATCTAAAAACCGCCGTGGCCCAGGGCGGCCAATGGCCGGGGCCCACGGCGGCGTCACCAAGTCGTGACGGCGGCCCACGGCGTCAGCAGGCTGGGGGCCACGTGGCATTACCGCCCTGGGCCACGGCGGTGAATGGCTTCAGGGGGCCGAACGCAAAAATGCATTCGTCGTCGTCCCCTAGGGCGGTGAATGCATTTTTGCGTTCAGACCCCTACAGCCATTTGCAAATTACCAAATTTGAAGAAATCGGACAGTCCGATCCGTATGCGGACGGTCCGATCATAATACGGACGGTCCGATCTTTGTTGTCGGACGATCCGATATGGCGGCGGACGGTCCGATCCGGGTAGGGGCAACGGTCCGATCCATATGCAGACGGTCCGATCCCTAGGGTACTCTAACTCGTGAGCGGGAAGGCCGGCAGGCGCAGGCAGGCGGGATGGCATTCGTATAAAGATAACTTCAGATAACACACATATTAGTGTCAACATAATTCAAAAAACACTGAAGAGATGGGATTACTTCTAACAACACAACATTAATATAATTAACAGCATAATTTGCATACACCAAGTCCGTAGTCCGTACGGACTAAGTTGTATAATTTGCATAATGGGCAAGTTCATGCCTTACAAGTTATGCGAGACCTATGAATAAATAACTACAACAATAGCCCCTAGTCCGTACACCTCCTCGTCCTCCTAGGTTGCGCTCGCACGTGACCGCGCGAGTACGTCAGGCGGTCCGCCGCTACCCCATAGGTGGCTCGGACTGCCTGAGCAGTAGGGAAAGCACCGGCGTCGTGCGGCTGTGTGTCCAATGCACCTCCGAGCTGTGATGACCCGATCATGTCCTGCTCCGGAACGAGGTCGTCCTCGGCAGAGATCCAATCAGAGGTGCTCCGGGCAGATCCCCGCCCAGTGTCTCCCAGGTGGTGGTGAGATCCGCCGCGTGGGGCTGGTAAAGAAAAGTTCGCGTCAGCCAAATAAAAAGTGCAATTAGTTATGGAGAATATGTTCGAACCTGACGTACCTGACAAACCTCGTCCGATTGTGGAGCCTGCCATCCTCGATCCTCCGGCGGTACCGGAAGGACCAGCTCCCCACGACATACTGGCCCCTGCAGAACCCGCCGCTCCTGCCGATGTCCCTTCACCATAGGGACCTTGCATATGTATCTGCATTGGCGGGGCTGCATCGGAACGGTGACAAGTTAGAGCACGGACGACCGAGCTCATCGTGTTGCGCATCCGGCAGAACGAGGACGCCTGCTCCTGCTCCGTGAGAGGGATGCCAGCCTCGATGCGCTGGCACAGTAGGGCGAGCTCCGTGTCGACCTGCCTAGCATCGTTCGCCTGTTCAACAGGACATGCGTGGTTAATTGCGCGTGGTAAGTACCGTTGAAAACAGTATGAAAACCATTGACTCACCGCACGGAAGTAGTACTGGTCGCGGTGTGTCGGGTATGCGTCTCGCACCCCCGCGACGTGCGCCTGTGGAGCCCCGGGAGTGAACGTCACCCGTAGTCTGGTACGGGGCTGGTACCAGGAAAGGTACTCCTCGTACCTGTCGGCTGTGTGGGGGTGGATCTCCGTGAAGACATCCTCCGTGGCTATGAGCCAGTCGTTGATGTACTTCTCTGACATTTTCTTCACCATGATATATCGCGAATGCAACTCTATTTGTCATTTCTGTTGACAAAAAAGATTTTCACTACAGTTATTAATCTGTACTAACCAATATTCGTTCCATAAAAAGGCTATAGGTATGAGTCAAACCATTACCGTTTCTACATTTTACAAACTAACACAACGGCACTAATAAAGTTATACGCTAGGTTTATCTACCGTGTCGAAATGACGTATACCAACGATAGCCATGGCGAAGCATATTTATTTCTAAAATATCTACAATTTACTACCTGTCCGCTATGTTATTCTAGTACGGTCAAATAAATTTAACACTAACGATGGTTATGCCAAACCGCTAATATTTTCATACTATGTCGGGTATTACACTACGCGTCTAGTACTAATTAACACTTGTCTAAAATATTGACTACATGACGGAGGGAGGAAAAAATACCTGTGTTCGGCTTAAAAATCCGTGAGGGCTTCGCTGCTGTACTGCTCCTTCTTTGCCTCAGCTCTATTGGACGAACACTGGAGGCGGAAGGGAAAAACGACCGCGGTTGCCGGCGCGAAAGGATTTTATAGGAGGGGGCTAAAAACCGCCCTCCCCAAGGCGGCGATTGGGCTAAAACCGCCCTCCCCCAGGGCGGCGAATGCAAATTTACATTCTGCCCCCTGAAGTTCTGCCGGCCTCACGGGGGGCCCGTGAGGCATTCGCCGCCCTGGGCCACGGCGGCAAGCCCACGTGGCCCCCCGGCTTAACGGCGGGCGTTAGCACCCCCTCAGGCCGGGCCATTTGCCGCCCTGAGCCACAGCGGTTTTTAAATGCTGCCCTGACCCAAGACGGCAAGAGTCTATTTCTGTAAAAAGAAAAATTTTAAAATTAATTTTGTAAATTAAAAAAAAATAAATTAGTAACAGTAAAAATTTCTCGGGCCGCGCCCAAGCTTTCCGCGTGGCCACATGTAAACTTATCCGCCGGCCTCACCGCACGCGGCCGAGCCAGGATTACCCCTTGTGGGCCCGTGCGTCAGCCACGCGTCCCCTGGCCCGCTTTCCTCTGGCCCACCTGTCAGTGTGAGGCGACCACCTGCGCGATTCGAAGCCCTAGCCAGTAGACCTCGCTTCCATCCTAACCGCCCCAAACCCCTCCAAGGCCCTACGACCTCCCCTTCCGCCGCCGCCGCCGCCGCCACCAACGCGCCGTCCAGGCTCCTCCCCTCCTTCCCGGCCTCCGATTGCCTGCTCGGATCGAAGCGGTGAGGGTTCCCGCGTCCCCTTTTCGCGTTTCCGGCCTCGATTCGGCCCGTTTCGTTTCGCGCGTTTCCTTCACTGGTTCTGATTGTTTTTGCTTGGTGGGTGGGCGCTGTTTTCTGCAGATGTCGTCGGACGATGAGGTCAGAGAGGAGAAGGAGCTCGACCTCTGAACTACTGCTTCCATTGCGGATCGATTCTTCAGCAAAGAAGACAACCAGCCCACTTGGCCTAACTAGTAGCCAATCTAGGCCGGCCTACTTGCTGTGTGGCGGCATACTGGCTAGGCCAATTGGCCCACGCCGACGCAGTCCGGCGTGCGGCGGCCGCCCGCAACCGCAGCCAGTGGAGTAGTAGTCCTCTCTGCAGCCGGCACGAGCACGACGCGCCCCCCGAAAACGCGGCGGCAGCCGAAAGCACCAGAGAGGGCTCCTCCGCGCTCGTACCAGGGTTCTGGCCTCGCCGGGTTGGCTTCAGCTTCAATGCTGCCTGCCGTCTCCTCCTCTGCTGCCGCTGGTTCACCAAAGCGTGCCGCCGCCCTCGCCTTGGCTGCCGATGGCCGTCTAGCAAGCACCCCGCGCCCTCGCCATGGATGCTGCACAGGTACGCCCCGCCTGCCTCCTCTGATCCGGCGCTGGTTCGGGTACCAATATGATTTGGAGGGGAAATCAATTAGTGGACTTGAACTGCTTTGTTTGTTGTAATATATAGAGCAATTTAGCAAATGAGATTTGTTTTTAAGCGGTGGTTCCTTTGTTTAGTTCAAGGGCAACTGATTGGTAGCCAAGCTGGATTTCACTAATTTTTCTCAGAATAATGCAGTGAATTTATAACTGAGATAACCAGATGGGTTTGAAGAATGAAACATTGATTTTACAACTAGGACTATGGCTTGTGATTTGATCATCCTTGAAAGAACTTGATTTCTGCAGATGTTCCTGGTTCTAAAAACACCAATCATAAGCTGATTACCCCTTCATGATCTCTTGTTCTCAGTTTGTGTTTGCACGACTTTCAGCACTTGAGCCCTTAGCTGATCATGAAAAATCTGAAATGGGGTGGTTGTTAGTATACTTTGCACAAATGCTGCAGCGATCTCAACCATTAAAATGTGACTGAAATTCTCTCCTCTTTTTTTTTTTCAGTTGCCTGAAGACTAGACACCACTTCTTAAAAATGGGAAGGATATAATTCTGACGTTATTTTTTTCAGAATTTGATGGATTAGTCTTTCTGCTTCCTTATTTGCACTCCTGGATACTTGGACCTATGATGTGCACATAGACTAACCTTGGTGCTAAATGATGGAAAGAAGATTGGTCGAACATGTAACTTTGATATCCAGAGCTCTTCCTTTGGTTCAGCTCAAGGCTATGTCCTCATATTCAGCTGGTCATGGCCACAGGCCCAGAAGCAAGCTTTTCATGCGTGAACCTGGCTTGACAAGGCCATGGACTCCAAAGAAGCTGCCCTCCTCCTTCGTCTTCGTGAGATTATCTTGTCCAAAAGACAGTTCCATCCTTGTACGTGACTTGAAAAGGAGGTTGGCTTTGTCCAAAAATGGAACTTCCTTTCACTTATCGAGCGGCACCCAAACATTTTCCGTGTCTCTGGTGTTAGTTCCTCCCGGAAGCCCATTTCAATCACGCTCACTGAGAAGGCCAGAAAGATATCCAGTGAGGAGACCCAAGCACGAGAGCTAATGGAGCCTATCTTGGCGAAAAATCTAAGGAAATTACTAATGATGTCTTTGGACTGCCAGATTCCTCTAGAGAAGATTGAGCTCATCCAATCTGAATTGGGCTTGCCCAGGAACTTCAAGAACAACTTCATTCCTAAGTACCCTGAATTATTTTCAGTCAGGGATGTGAAGGGATTGGACCATTTATGTTTGGAGAGTTGGGATTCTTCATTAGCAGTTACAGCACGAGAAGGAAAGTTGAATTTTGAGGGCTTCCATACGGATTATAGAGGGATTCCTAAAGATGGAAATATTGTTGGTCCCTTTGCTTTCAAGTTGAAGTATCCAGCAGGATTTAGGCCAAACCGGAAGTATCTTGAGGAGGTTGTCAGGTGGCAGAAGTTGGCATTTCCTTCACCATATCTGAATGCTAGGCATGTGGAGCCTGCAACCCCACAGGCTCGGAAGCGGGCTGTTGCTGTTCTGCATGAGATCTTGAGCCTGACAATAGAGAGACGACTGACATCTGATAAGCTAGACATCTTCCATAATGAGTACAGGCTGCCATGTAAGCTGCTTCTCTGTTTGGTGAAAAATCATGGGATATTCTACATCACTAATAAGGGAGCAAGAAGCACTGTCTTCCTCAAGGAGGCCTATGATGACAGTAACCTGATTGAGAAGTGTCCTTTGTTGAAATTCCATGACCGATTTGCATCTCTAATTGGCCGAACATGCTCTGATTCAAATGCTTTATTGACAGCATAATTGGAGTAATAATTTACATGCGAGAAGGACAAATTGCAATGTTGCTGACTTATGCACACTTTAGTTGATACTCAGGTCAGCTTGAACATGAGTCATTTGCATGCAACGAATGATGCAAAGTTCGATTATTCAGGCAGATTGTGTCCTTGGAAGTTTGATTCTTATGTTGTCAAACACATTAAAGAAAACTTCATTTTATTGCTTGGCTGGATTTGTACATTGGTAGTTTCTAATACGATTCTACATCAGAAACTTAATATCAATTGTCGTAGTGCTGATAGTGCTGACTTATTTGTTGAATGATGTCATCACTGTTTAATCTTTGTTGTTATTCTCCCATTCCAGTCTTTTTTTGAGTATCAAGTTGATGATTTTTTGTGATGGATGATAAAGATTGGCATGGTCTAATAAATTTCCCCAGAAAGAATCTGATTCATTATCCAGTAGTTTCTAAGCTAGTAGCCTGTAGTATGCATCTTACTTTATAATATTGAATACCAATTAGAATACATTGTGCATCAAGTGCAAAATGTTCATCTTGATATTAATAGGTTCATTATTACTTTAAAGAACCTGATATCGAGATGCCTGAATTGTGCTAAGCTTCCCACACGTGGTGTAATTTGGCTTGACATTGGTATATTACATAAGTGACGTAAGGTAACTAGACCATTGATTGTCCAGCACTACATTGTAGTATTTGGCAGAGCTGATTCTTTGATTGGATATATCCATTTATAAACAGTTCATTGATAAAGAGCAGTGAAACCTTTAGCAGGCAAAAACCATGCTAAAACAATGTTATCCTATGAAAAGACTGTCTGAATTATTACCTGCATAATTGACTTATAATCTTCAGAGTCACTGCTATCCTTGTCACACTGTATTTTTGTTGAAGATGTTTCCTTTCAGATTATGGAACAGGAATTCGATATGAACTTTTCGATCAAATCCCTGAATTCTCTTGCTTGGAATAATACGGCAAGTTCTGGTTGCTTCTGGATTTGCTTCAAAACATTGTGTGCCAAATTGGGGTTTCTTTAACAAGGTATTTATGGGATACGGATACATCATGATTCTCGATTCTTTTAACATTTGTAGGTCGGTGTGCATACTTACAGGTGCCAGTTTGCCAGGTACTAATATTGGTATGTATGCTTTATCTCTAGATACTCCTACCGATCTACAAGTAATTCAGGTATGTTAGAAATGATATCTATGTTTTGTTCCATTACCAGAACTTGCGTGACATCACTAGAGGTACTTGTCTGTAAATTGAACATACATGCTGGTATGGATACTGAGTAGCCTCCTTTTAACTTGGGAATCTTCATAGCATTTCCTTGATTGTTATTTACTCAGATTGTTGATCTTAATCTCCCTGGACTCAGAATAGAGCGAGTGATCTACTCAACTCTTTTCTAGTGACATCACATTATTTGAGAAGATTGCACCTTACATATCTTCTCTTAGTAAATCGTTGGGTTAAAGGAAAGGAAGATCCTAGATTATAGATATTGACGATTCTGAAAGTGTTAATGACGATGGGGATGATACTGGCAGCGGTGATGAGTGATGGTTCACATGGGATGAGTTTTTCTTTTTCTACCCTATAATCTACCCTATAATGCACCAACTAATTTAACTCATGACTCATTCATCATGGGACAAATCTAACGATCCAAAATCATCTGAGTTAGATCTGACGGTCGATATCGCTTCCACCTCCCTCATTACTTCCTCCACCCCCAGACCCAGGTAACCCATGCGCTCCTTCGCCTTCCCCCAACAACCCTAATCAGCTGCTGCCACACACTCAGCCGCCGCGCCGCTGCAGGTCGTCTCCTCGACTCCTCCCCTCACACTCTCAGCTGTCGCCGCTGGTGTCGACTACCCGCCGCCAGTTCACCATCGCTCCGCTGCCGATCTCCTCCTCTCTCCCCTCTCAGGTGCTGTCGTCAATCCCTGCTGTCAGGTCACAGGTCACGCTGCTGCCAATCCTCAGCGCCACCCCCTAGGAAGATCTCCTCCCCCGTCGTCATTGAGTCTCCACCGGTCTCTTCCCCGTCGCCGATCTGCTCTGTCTGCTCCCGATGGGTGCATCGTTGTTGGGTGTTCCACTCCGTCCACGCTCCTGTCCTGCACCCGCACGACAGCGCACAGGGATGGAGGAGGAGGGAGGAAGAAGGGCGTGGAGCGGCGGCGGCTGCAGCAGCTGAGAGGCGGCACACCACCACCACACAGCAGAGTGAGGTGAGGCAGATGCATATCCAGTTGCTCAGAATTTTTTTCTCAGTATCTAAGCTACACATGTGCACTGCTGCTGTGTTCCAGTTGCACGAACTGGACTACTGAAGCCTGATTTACATGGATTCCATGTGCTATGGTCTTTTTTATGCACTGAAGTGCTGATCTTCACCTTGGTTAACCATATTTTGCTTGGGAAATTTTGGGACTGTACTGAGTTCATTGTCTAAACATGTGTTGCATTGTTTTCCATCTGCATGTTAATGGTCATGTTCACAACAAATTATCCGTTTGTTGTGTGGCATACATTGCTCTATGTTTATGCATTGGACAGTCTATCTAGTTGAGGAATATATCATAGCACTACAAGTCATGATTTTGAAGAAAGTAGAAGCTTATAGTAATCCTCTCTCTAAACATAGAGATTCTACATCTGCCGGTGAACTGCCAAATGGTAAAAGATTGGTCTAAAGCAGCTGCATTTACATTAACTTTCACTAAGAATTCAGTACAGTTCATAACCAAGTAATATGAGGGATATCAGACATATGACCAAAAACTGTTCCTGCCTTATGGCATGTACTTTGTTTCAGAAGTTCCAGAGTTTTGTGAATGAAAAATCAAGCGTGCAAAACATCGTGATGAGCTCTGCACTTTTGCTATGCATGACAAAGATAATTATGGGCAAGCATGTTAAAATACACTGTTCTCTTTGGTCCACATTTCCAATATGCATGCATATAAATAACAAAGTCTCATAGTCACAAGCTTGGTGCAAACATTGAGAACAATATTTGATATTCTCTTCTTGGTTCGGTCATGTAACTGAAAAAAATGTTTGCCTAGAATTAGCTGGCTGTTTTACAGAAGGCAAACATGTATTTACAGCAAGAATTGAACATTATGAGGGCCCTAATGAACTGAATTATGGCTATGTTGTTCTGTACATAAGCTTCCAAAATAGTTCCATGTGCAACACAAGTGTCACTCTTCTCTAATTATAACAATAATTTTATAAACTTATGTCCCATTTTCAGCCTGCAGTTTAATTTTGACTTTAAAGGGGTAAACATGGTTGTTAGGAGAAATAATTACTATTATGTTTTATAATAGTAAAAAAAATTCTTGCTACCAATTACTAATACGTGAAATTCTTATTTAGGTTATAATAGTACAGCTAAATAATAGTATCCCCTATCCTGTATTCCAAAATTGTACTTTATTTGACAAATATTTAGATACATACTGCTTAATATCTCAGTTTTATATTTCCTCTGCATCTGCGATCTGTACATGTACATACCCAGGTTTTGTTCATAGAATTTGATATGCCGTACAGCTGATCCCAGCTATAATATACTCCCTCTGTCTCAAAATACAAAAACTTAGTCCTAGGATGTGACACATCCAGTACTAGGTCTCAAAATACAAAAACCTAGTACTAGGATCCAGTACTAGGTTTTTTTTATTTTGAGACGAAGGGAGTACTGTTCTTTTCTAAAGAGCGCAAAACAATGCAGATCAGTGTTTGCAAACCTTATGTTCTAGAAAAGTATTTCTAAACTTATGTCAGTATTTAACCATTTTGTTTCTTGCCTCTATGAAGTTGTGTATGATTTCAGTGGCTAATGGCACCTATTTTTCTGGATCAATTTTCTCTTGAATCACCTCTAAAGAACTTAAAACACTTTAAGCATCATTCTATATTGTCCCATTGATCCTTACAAGTCCCCCCTAAGAAAACAAGTTGGATGCTAATATGTATACAAATCCTTCTAATGAATTATTACTTTCTGACTAACAAAGTAGCCAAGCGCAGTGTTTTCTCTAAGCATCCGACTTGTACCATAAGCCCTGATAAATGCAAAAATGCTCATATTTACAGAGCAAGAAGAACAGTACCATAAGAGCAGCCAAGTTGTTCGAATTTTCTTCGACAGCTTTCCTCAACTCCTCAATGTTAACGTATAGATGATGCTCCAGGAATTTGTTTTTTTTTAAATTAGTATAGATGATGTCTCTTAGTATTTTGTTTCGTTGACAAGATAAATGCATGGTGCATATTAAAGAATTTGTTTTGTATAAACCTTTTTGAAGTACTGAGGCCTTAGATTCTTCATTGTTTCAGCCCAAGGATGAAAAAACTTGTAACCAGGATAATGTATAAACCTTTCTGAATTAGTAACAATCAATCTGAAACACATGCGAAACCGTGCATATCATATTTGAGTATGTTCTCTTTTTCAATCGTGCTACTGCTTCATAATGTACTTTATGGTTCTATCCAATCTGATCAATACTTGACAAATTGATCTATAACATCCTGGTGCATTCAGAAACTGCTGAGCCAGAGGTGGAGGTGACCAAGTTTCCTGTCGTCAGAGAGGCCGGACCCGGTCCTGCTGATTCTGTTCATCCCCGATGATAAGGGCTACACCTTCTGCTTCAACTTCGGCGTCCCCAACGGGAGTAAGAGGTGACACAATAAACCTGTAAATTACTTTCAGAATAAAAGTGTTAAGCAGCCCAGTGTTGTAATGTAATACAGGTAGTATCATTGTTTTACATTGCAAATTTTGGACATGGTAGAGTCAGTTCAGGTTCTACTCAATCTGAATTTTAGATGGAACCTATATGTATATCAATTCTTACTTTTGCAAGTATAAACCATATAAACAGATGTCTTTTACAGTTGTTCTGAAGTGGTTAGGAAATTTCTTAGCTTGATTAGGTGCGAGGTTATCAGTACTGCATTATCATTTATCTCCTAATGTTTAGTACATCTCTCATATTTGGAAGTGAATAGCAGACTTACAGTGTCTCAAATTCTGTTTGTAAACTAGGTTTATGTCATGGCGTCTTCAGCAGAGCAATTTCTCAAGTAATCAAGGACTGCATGTAAGTTGACTATTATTTCTGATTCCCTTTAACTCTCTACGTTGTTTTGAGGAAATGCAACCTTGTCGTCTCCTAGGGACTAGGGAAAAAGGGTTTTTTCCCTTTCTTCACAAGAAAATAATTTGAGTGCATTTTTCTGCACCTATACATATATAGAGTTTAGATGCTTCAAATAATATAAAAGGACAAATCATACTGCCATAAATAAAGTTGAGAATAGAAACCATATTAGGTTTTGGCACTGAAAATGTTTTATGCCCTTTGCTGAACAAAGCATGGCCATCTTTCATTATATTGACATAAAGAAAATATTATGCGCACCACTAAGTATCGAGGACCAAATTTGGCACAATAAATCAAAACAGAGATAAAGAGTAACGCAACAATTATTAGCATATAATTGGGCATATCTTGTATATATTTGACTACTTCAGATATTATAGTTTGACATAAAATGGTTACTAATAGGCATTCTCCTCTGGAGCAGCCATTCCACAATAGGCCAACTCTGATAAAACAAGATTACAGAGCTTGATACTGTTTGTTTTTCAATGCTTATGCACATAATTTGCATGGAAAGAACAGTGACTGACAATACTAAATTCTATCAGAAAGTGATTGTCAAGATTGTTGAAGCATACATCATAATGGGAAATATGGTGGCAGCAATATGCAGGTTGCTCTGCTGTGTACAAGTGAACCAGTAAACATTATGCATCACGGAAAGATTTGGGAAATATGATGAGGTGCTTGATCCTGGATGTCACTGTGTGCCATGGATCATTGAAAGCCGTGTTGATGGTGAGCTCGCACTAAGGCTTAGGCAGCTAGATGTACGTTGTGAGGCAAAGGCAAAGGCAAAGGCACTATGACAAATCACTTCTCACAAGTTAGGAAGTATGCATTTATCTTCTCTATGCACCACATTTTCTTTTAGATTCTTGGTATCTTTTACTGTTCATGTATTGTCTTTAACTACTGCTTCAGGATTTATTTCTACTTACGCATCTTTTCATAGGACAATGTTTTTGTTACCATTGTTGCATCCATTCAATTGCCAGGTTGGTGGTGGCAGTGCTGGCGCCACCAGCGCCACTAGATCTTGGAAACCAGCTGAGCGATCAAATCTCAGTTCTTTATTGGGATTTGGGAGTGACTTGTAATCCGGCACCCATATCCTTGGAAGTTGGAACAGGCGGCTGATTCGGCCGGCCCCGTACATCTCAGCTGTGCTATGGGCATGGATCGTGCAAGGTAAAGAGGCATGGAGGGCATGTACATGGATTTGAGCATTTGGCAATAGGGGTGGTGTTAGCTCATGTGAAAAAAAAACTTTTCTTGCAGACTGCTCTGTTCTGATGTTGCTGTAGCATGATCTAATCTTTGGTTGGAAACATGGGGAAGTTTTGTTCATAAGGTGATGGGTCAATAAATAGTGATGGTGTACGGCCTAGATTCTCGTGCTTGTTTGTGGCATTTGCATTTATGTCCTTGCTATAGTGTCGTTAAAAGACCCTACTTTTTCCTTTTCTCTCATGTTCCTATGCTGTAAACCTGTCGCTTTTTTTCTGTGCTCGCATGGTACTGATCTGCATCTTGCACTCGTTAAGCTTATGTGCATACTATTTATTTCATTAAGTTATTCATTTTTACATTGCATAACGGAAAGATGTTGAGAAGCCATGAGGTTCTAACTAGGGCCACGGTGAATATAGGGAGAGACCTGAAGGGGACTTCCTTAGAGATGTTACTGGCAATGAAAGTCATCTGCCATTTCTACCACTACCACCGTTGCAAGTAGGACATTACTTCTTTTTTAACATAAGTTGCTTTGTTCTTGACCCTGATGGTTGCCTATCTGATTTTTTGCTATGGTAAATGGATAAGCATTTGAAGAGTGTGCAATATTATTACAACTGACAGTTACTCAATATGGCAATCTTGCTAAAGAACCACAAAGGCAACCATGGATTCAATTAACTGAATGTTTGTACCGTCGTGTCCCTGTATATATGGTGCACTTGGTCCACTTGATTTCGTTGCAGTATGATACTTGATCCAAAGGTGTTTGATTTCGTACGATTTGCTACATAAAGCTAGTAAATTTGTTTAGTTTACATGAAACCACCAGCAATTTGATGAACACACAAGCTAATTAATCTTTGCATCCTGCTGGACATTAGAACAGGATGCCAAAATCATTTTTGTGGAATGGACAGAAATGGAGATACTCATCTAAAACGGCTTACATGTCACTAAGTAACACAAATATTGTGTGGAAAGCTACTGCTGAGAACAAATTACAAATGCAATTTTTTTTTTTGCGTGTTCTTTCAGGGGAGCTGACATGCTCATGGTAGGAGTGTAGCCTCACGTGCAAAGCTTGCTCCCTATTCAGTCAGGAAATTAGGCAGTGATGGATGTCTTGAGATCAAGCTGTTTTGTTGAAGATATGGACGTAGTTACAGGAGTAGGTCAAGTTTCTAGGTTTGGTAAAGATGTCTCAACATCATGGAGATCACAAAGTCGCAGATTCTTCCAAAAACTGAAAAACAGTACACGAAATATTTATGGAATCACGAAGTATATACATCTATGCATGTGTTCGTTGTTCCATTGTAACACGTGTGCACTCAGCTATACTTCTGTCTCATTTTTTTTCCGCCTGGCTGACTTCTATCTCATTCTACGCTTTGCCAAAACATATATTCTCTTTTAGGTGATTAATTTTTATTAGCAAATATCGTCGTAGCGTTAGGATAGATATATTACTAGTTTATATAAAGAAAGCTCTTTATTAATCTTAGTCGATTACATCAAAGTGATATAATTACATTTAGAATATTCCCGGTCTCTATAACTAAGATGTACACAGCTAAACTCACACACACGACCAAATGATAAACCCCAAACGATAACAAGGAGAATTGATGTAACGTCTAGAAATTCATCACCAAAATTCTAAATATTTCTGTGTATTAAATCCCTGTTCAGGAAAGTTAGGTTACACAATACCAAGTTACCATACAGAATACGACTTATAAATAGAATAAAATTGTCTTACATTAATGCAGCGGCAAACGATACAGAAAACCTATAAACAACTAGCCACGTGGAGGCTTCTATTCCACAGGCAGCTCGACGGCGGATCCAGCCTGGTCCTCCTGCCGGTCCTCGTCGGAAAGAAACTCCATCTTTGAGAGGGAGGAAAGGGAGCAAGGCTTACCACACATAGTACTTAACAAGTCACGCCCGCAATTATGCACAATACACGGGAGACAAAGATAAGCTCTGGGTTCATTTGCGTAAAAGCGGTTGCAAACAATAGTAGTTTGCAAATGGGTGAAAAGTTTGTTTAATTGAGCAGGATTAATCCCTTACCGATCAACGCTACACCACATTGACCAGGCCTAACCATTCATTCTATCCCTACAGCATATTTAAGTCATTTTATTTAGAGTGAGACTAATTACGGTGAGTCTTGACTAAACGCCCATAACCGCAGGCACAGCTATTCGAACAGATTTTAACTCTAGCCAGAGGTGTACAATTATACCCATAAGACACAGTCCCACACACGTTCCCATGTGCCGGCTGTCACCATGACACCCCACAAGAGGCTGTGACAGGACCGTTCACACAACTCCTCCATAACCATCCACACCACGCTGAGGTTGCACCTGCCGACAGGGTACACCGTATCGACCAGGCTACCCTCTTATGCCACAATAGATCCAGAAGCCGATCAACCTGACCCCGAGCTGATCCAACTCCATCACGCCCATTCTCACCAACAGTGCCTAGGAGAAGGAGAAGCTATACTACAAGCCCAACCGTTGCCCGCGCTGGCTTGTGGTATATATGAATAACTGCTTAAGGGGTTTCTGTGAACCGGTCCTTAATTGCCATGGTGCGACCAGCAAAAAACATGCACCCATAGCCCACCAATAATGGTTAGATTTTAGTTATATGAGTATTTATTCCCAAGATGGGCTAGTTGATTCTAAACATGGCTAAGCATCCTAGAAATATTGTATAGTCAAGTTTGTTACCTAGGCTACAAAGGTATAAAGGGTGGTCAAATTATAGTCGTCAAAATGTATATATATAGGTTAAACCTTCCCACATGAAATAATGAAATCATGCACACTTACTTATTCAAAGCAAATAATTTGCATAAAGTAGGTGCAATATGTTCAAGTAAACAATGTAACTGCCTTGCTCCGGCTCTGCAAACTCTGCAATGACCTCGTAGTACACGGGAGGGTCTGCAACGTCGGTTTCTATAGCAATCAAAGCACAAACAATTAAAAATAGTATATGTGAATACTGAAACACATGCTAAAACTATTTTTAATGGATTCTTGACATTTTTTTGGATTTAATGAAATTTGAAAGGAATTAATCGGAGCTTGTATGAATTAGTTATGAATTGTTAAAGGTTCTTTGTGTTTTCCAATACAAAAATAATTCCTTATCGATTTATTGCGCAATTAAAAGGAAATAACGAGTCAACGGACCACGGGCCAGCGCCGAGATGCGGGACCCACGGGTCAGTGGCGCAAGAGAGAGCGGCGCACGGTGGACTTGGTCCACGCGCATGCGGCCACGGGCGCAGCCGCACGAGCGGCCCCAATCTGTCGAGGTAGATCGGACAGCCCAGAGCAACCGGGGCCGAACCCGCCGACGTGCACGCCAATGGTCACGCCAGCGAGCATCCGATGTGGGGAGGGTAGCAGCGTACAGCGGGGAAGGCGGGGAGTCCAAGAGGGCGCTCACCAAGGGGTGGCAACGACGGGAAAGTGGCCAACGGCAGCGAACAGAGAAGTTAGGCGGCAGCGATGGCTCGGGTCTGACGGCGACAGCGCGTTCCGGTGGTGATCGAGGACGACGACGCACTGGATGGCGGCAAGAAGGACCTAGGGAAGGTATAGGAAGGAGTTAAGGGCGAAATAGCCGAACGGACCGACGAAATTGGGCGGCCAAAGGCCGGCGGAAACACTCACGGAAGGGGAAGACGGGGAGAACGGGCCTCCGGCAGCGATGGGGCTCACGGGGGTGGCGGCCTAGGTGCTCCGGAGTGCGGCGAAGCCGGTGGTGGCTGGGCGGCTACAACAGCAGCGCGCTCGACTGGAGACGCGAAACATGGCGGTGGCTTGGGTTCATGGTGGCTGAGAGGGTTAGAGGGCGCTAGGGCTCGGGAAGTTGAGGAAAAAGAGAGAGGGGGCGACGGTGGAGGTTTAAGTAGGCACAGGGAGGGCGAGATCGTAACCGAGGTGGCCGGATTTTGCGAAAAGGGGGAAACAGCGGCGAGGGCGGGACGTGCGAAATTCGCACGGGGTCATGCGCAAGAGGGGCGGAGGACATGGGGGAGTGGAGCGGGGACTCGGTCCGTGCAATCCAAACCGAGGGCGGGGGCGGGACAAGGCGGCAACGGGTGCCGATCCAACGGCGGCCGGATTTTTCCCCTCCGGCCGATTCGGCCGGAGGAGGAAGACAACCCTGACATGTGGGTCCGGACCCCACATGTCAACGGCTAGGGCGAGCGACGCGGTTGGCGGGCGGGGCCCAGATGGCAGCGAGGGAGGTGGGGTGAAGCAGGCGTGCGGGCGCTGACGGGCAGGCCCTAGTTGGCAGCGAAAGAGGGCGAGGGAGGCGCGCGCCGTGCGGGCCGCATGGTAGGCTGAGCATAGGGATGGGCTGCGGCCTGGGAGAGAAGAAAAGAAAGGAAAAAGAAATCCCAAGGATTTCCAAGTGATTTTTAATTCCGATAACATGTTTTGAATTATTAAAAATACTTCCAGTGCTCTAAAAATTCCAATAAAAATCCTGTTAGTGTATTTGGGCAAGAGAAATATAAGAAAAAATACTCCCAGCCATGGTGAATTGATATTTTGTATTTTTACCATTAATTAATTTCCATTTCCTTATTTAAATAATTTCTTTGAGTATTTTTTTCTTGGGTATATTTTGTGTCGCTCTATTAAGGGGAAAAATCTCAGGGTGTGACAATTAAAGACCATCAATCCTAAGACTAGATCATCACCCATGTTCCCGAGTAAAAAACTCCTTAACCACCTTCTTCAATTATTGACAAGCCACAACCATGAGTTCCCGTAAATCAGGTTTCTAAAGAATAACTCATGTACGAAGCCAATGGGTAAGTAAAAAAATAACCTATAAAGGAGAGGAGATAACTTTTTTATCAAAAACCACATCATTCCTGTATAACCAAAGTGATCAACAAGTAGTAACCACCCCTAACAGGACAATTGATTTCATGTCATTTTGTAAGCCACCTAACCATCCCCCAAACATATGCACTACACTACACGGTGGAGACAGCCCTGACGCTACTTCTATCGTGGACCAAACAGAATGGGCAAGGCGGCATTCATAGAAAAGATATCTAATTGTCTCATCTTTGTGACAAAAACAACATTTCCTACTACATTGCTAGTTTCTTTTGGCTAAACTATCCTTTGTCAATACCACTCCATAGCGTAAATATCAAAGAAAAATCTTGACCTTCAGAGGCAGTTTTAGTTTCCAAAGGTCCTTGTTCATATTAGGAACATCAGAGTGTACTAGAGCAAGATAATGAGATTTCACTGAAACTCTCCCTTTAGGGTCAAGTTTCATCGAAATTTATCTTGCTCCTGACTTAGATGTACATTAGCGATGCGAAGCAATAGATTATTCCACGCCACTAATTTTGATCCTATTAGGTCTTTTCTCCATGAAAAATTTGGAGGATTGGTTTGGAAGACATCTACAACAGTAGCTTGTTTATGCCTAACAATGTTGTACAGGCAAGGATACTGATCCCTTAGGGGTACATTTCCTAACCATATATCTTCCCAAAACCTAATTTGGAAGCTATGTTTAATCATGAAGGATAAAAAAAAAATCATTTTTTACCTTCATGAGCTAGCCCAAAAAGTGAGTCCCTAGCCTTCCACTGAGCTTGTGACATGGGCTTATCACCCGAATGTTTGTTAAAAATCATATGTTGCCAAACACCATCTGTAATAAGCAACTTGAAAAGCCACTTGCTAAGCAAGGTTCCATTTAGCAAGACAATCCCTTTTCTTCTGACTATCACTCTGCCAATAGAACCTAGAGCAGAAGTAGTCAAGTTTGGTAAGTATTCCCCTTGGTATGGCAAAGAAAGACAACATGTAGATAGAAGTTTTCCCATTGGGAGAGTACTAAGTACTTAATTAATCAATGTTAGCCGCCCTCCAGTAGATAGAAGTTTTCTTCTCCAACTACTGAGTCTCTTCTCGAAGCGTTTTCTGAGCCTCCTATAATGTATAGGGATACCCAAATATCGAAAAGGAAATTGGCCTATAGAATATCCAAAGAGCTCAGTATATTGGTCCTCAAAGTTTTTGGCTTCTCCAAAGCAATACAATTCGTTTTTATGGAAATTTATCTTGAGGCCTGATAATTGCTCAAAAGTGAATAAATGTAGTGAAACGATGAAAGTTATTCTGGAGTATGATGGCTTCTGGAGTTGATGGAAGGTTGATCTAAGCATCAACAATAAGTTGGATTACTTGGTTTGCTTTAATGGATCTTGCGTCTGGCACTGATTCTGATCCAATACTTGAGGTAATCTTGACTCCTTGTTTTTGCTATTTTTAAATTGTAGCATACCATCTTTCTTCTAGGGAAGACTGTTTATACTTTTACTGTGCATAGTGGCGGCTCCAGGAATTTTTTGTTGGGTGGTCCTTCTTGACATGCCAAACTTCTATAACATAAGAAACTCAATATACATATGTAAAATTAAGTCAAAATACGATACAAATATAGCGATAGTATCTCATAGCATCGTAAATTACTTAAAATCAGCATTTAGGTTCGAATTTGCAAAAGTTACAACATAGATAAGTTAAATATTATACATAGATAAAATATTACAGTACTACTTCTTATCTATTCTTCGAGTCTTCATAGATATAAAATTCTTTATAATGTCTTCTTCGCTAACTTGAGAGAAGATATCCCGCTCAATAAATGCGATCAAACAATTGTTCAATAATTTGTCACACATACTATTTCTCAGCTTGCTCTTCACAAGACTCAATGCGGAAAATACTCTCTCAACACTTGCTGTTGCAACAGGTAATATCAATACTAATTTGAGAAGCAAATAAACCAAATCATAAAGAACATGCTTGTTTGTTTTAACAAGCTTAATAGAGAGCTCGGCAAGAGTTTCTAGACCTTTAAACCTTTCATCCTTTCTCATATCATCGATAAAATTCTTTAGTTGCAATTCAAGTCTTATCAAATCCATGCTTGAAAATTCCTTTGGATAAAACGTGGCAAGCTTGCGTACTTTTTGTGTATCATAAGAAGCAAATGAATTGAATGGATTTTATGCTGACATGCAAATGAGCAACTCCATATTAACCTCATCAAACCTACTGTTAAGCTCTTGGCTTATTTTGTCAACCACACCAATATACACATCTCTTCTAAAATGATCATCATTTGTTTGGTCCGGATAAAACCGTGGAGATCTTCCATGAGGCACATATTTACCCTCTAAGGTAGGAACTTGAATACTATGTTTAGTACAAAATGAAACAACAGTTCCTTCAAAGAATTCCTCCCATCCATTAGATCTTAGTTTTTGCATTTTTTTCCTTGGCCAAAGTTACAAGTGACATTGCATTAACAATATCTTGGTCTCTCTTTTGCAAAGACAAAGACAACTCATTTGTATATCCAAGAATGACAAGCATCAAATGTGCACTGAAAACAAAATCAAATGATTCAAATGCTCCAACCACGGTATGTATTTTTGGCCAATCATCTCTTTGTGTGGGATCTTTTCCAAGAGTTATGAGCACCTCATGAATTGTGGAGTACATACCAATAATATGCAATATTGTTTTAAAATGAGAACCCCATCTAGTATCACCGGGCCTAGCTAATCCCATCTCTTGGTTTAATCCAATCCCACTTTCTATTTCACCCAAATCAAGTGCTTCCATAATCTTTTGAGCTCTAACATCTCGAAGCATGTCATGACGCTTACAGGAAGTACCAATAATATTTAGCAAGTAAGAAACTTGAGTAAAAAACCACACACAATCATCATTTCCCTTGGCAACAGAAACAAGAACCAATTGGAGCTGATGTGCAAAACAATGGATGTAATAGGCACATGGAGACTCTTTCATGATCAATGTTTTCAGCCCATTAATCTTTCCTTTCATGTTACTAGCCCCATCATATTCTTGACCACGGATTTGAGAAGGAGTCAAGTGATGATCAGTAAGTAAAGTTTGAATTGCTTTCTTAAGTGCCATAGCAGTGGTATTTGCTACATGAACTACTCCAAGGAACCGCTCACATACCCTTCCAAGTTTGTCAACATAACGCAAACAAAGAGCTAGTTGTTCTTTATGTGAAATGTCACTACACTGATTAGCAAGAATTGAGTAATAATCATCACCAAGGTCATCAATGATGTGCTTAGTAGTTTCACCGGCACAACATTGGATGATTTCTCTTTGTATGCTAGAACAAGTCAAGATACAATTTCCAGGAGCATTTTTCAAAACTAACCGTCCAACTTCTTCATTGTTTTCAGCAAGCCATTTCAAAAGTTCAATGAAATTCCCTCTGTTATTAGATTCTTCACTTTCATCATGTCCACGGAATGCCAATCCTTGGTTTAAAAGAAATCTTAGACATCTAAGTGAATAGGTCAACCTAGCTTTATAACGAATTTCATTCTCATTTGACACCTTCACAGTGACATTATCAATTGAACCACCTTTCACAAATAGACTGTATTTCTCTTGAGCTTTATTGTGAGCACTTGCTACACCTCCCACATGTTTGTCAAGCGCTTCGGCTTTGTTCCAATTTCTCCAACCATCCTTAACAAAATTACTACTTCCACTACTATCGGAGGATGAAACCTCGACGGCGGGAAATCTAGAGACCCCCCTTTGAGATTCGGCCAGGGGAGTAGTTCTCAGGCGAAGCGGCGTCCGGTGGATCAACAGACGGATGGGCGCTCGGGAACCGGGGGCCCGAGCTGAGAGATATAGGGGTTCAGACCGTCCGAATCGGGTCCGGACCGTCCGAACCGTGGTAACTGCGTGGGAGAGAGACAGGAGGCGTTTAGACAGGTTCGGGCCGCTCGGAAGCGTAATACCCTACTCCTGTGTGTCTGCTATGTGGAGGTGAATGCGGTATGATTGTTACAAGGAGACTCGAGGAGCTCGAGAGCTAGCTGGGAGCAAACGGGAGCAGCACGGGAGCTAAGTCCTCACTCGGGGGCTCGGAGCCGAGGAAGAAGAAGAAGCACCGGGCTCAACCTAAGCTCAACCTAAGCTCAACCTAAGCTCCCCCTAAGCTGACGTTTCCATTGGCCTGGATCCTCCTTTTATCAGCGAAGGGGAGTCCACAGTGCCAGTACCCGGAGAGAGTGGGTTCCAGGTGAGTTCTTCTGTCGCCCCGTCCGCCTACGACGCCCACGCCGGAGTTGGAGGGACGTCCAGTCGCTCATGCCCGCCTGCTGTGCCCATGCCGGAGTAGGTCTGCTGCACGAGTCGTCGAGACGCGAGGATGCGACGGGATGTGACGGGTCGTCTGGTCGTGTGCTGCTTGCTCTCACCACCAAAGTCAAAAGGCTTCTGACAGCACAGTCGGGTGTACAGTGAAAGAAGCCTCCGTAGTCAAAAAGGCTCTGACTGTGGACAGGGAGCAGGCGCCACGGGAGCGAAGGCGTGTCACGCTCCGTCGCCTCGGGTTGGAGAGTTGGTCCGTCCGAGCCAACCTCGTGCCCGGGGCGGCGCCGAGCTCCTTGGGCACGGAAGACGTGGGTCCCGGGCCCGGGGAGCGGCGCCCGGGACCAGGAACGTCCCTGTAACGTGCCCCGGGGACGCAACCCGGGGCCGACGCTGTGAGACCCGGGACCCGGAGGTCCGGGCACGGGATGGTTCCCGGGACTCGGGGCCCGGGGAGGTGGCTCCCGGGACCGGGTGCCGGGTTCCGGGCACGGGATGGTCCCCGGGACTCGGGGCCCAGGGAGGTGGCTCCCGGGATCAGCCCGATCCCAGGGATTTAGCCGCCGTAGCCGGCCTTTTCTTGCACAGAATGTGGGCTCGGAGTAGCCGCGTGGCCGAAGACCCTCGCGTCCCCGGAGACTAGGGGACCCCCGGTCCCATTTCGCCGACAGCTACCAAATAAGAAGCATATCATGCAAAACCCAGCATCCTTTGCAACACTATATTCAAGCCAATGGTACTTGTGAAACCAAACAAAATTGAAGTGGCGCTTCTTACCATATATTTCCCTGATTGGGAAATCATGTGAATAAGGTTGGTTTGGACCTTTCAGAATATATGCATGCCGAACAATATCTTGTTCATTGACATCATAGCTTCCAATTGGGGGCCTTAATCCTGGATCAAATTGAAGGTGATTAACATCATACATTAGAGGTGCTTCTTGTTCTTGATTTGTTGATTCAACAACTTCAGTTACAGATGGCCTTTGAACTAACTCTTCTTCAATTTGAGCTTCTTCTTCAATAGGATCTGAAGAGGATGCCCTCTTCTTTGCCTTTGCTTCATATTTCCAAAAGAGTGATGCAATATCTCCATTTCTTTTCACATTTCACTGCAATTTGCACCAAATTAAAGAGACAAAGAAACAAATTCGTACTATAATCTCACCAAAGACAGGAAGTTAATTTTGTCAATAATTGACGACCGATCAAAAGCTACGTACCCACTTTATTTCTACACTCTCGTTCTCTCTGTTTATATTTATATATATGTACTGTAGTACAGCTCTGAGCTCTCTATATATTTATATATATATATGTCCTGCAGTACAGGCAACAGACAGGGATGGAGGCGCCGCCCGAGGGGATCCAGAAGAGGCCGCCGAATTGGGAGGGCCGGCCGAGTTGGGAGGCAGCGGCGGCGATGAGCGGGCACGGGCGGGGCGACTGGCGGGGGGCACGGGCGGCGGCGCGGCGCGGCGACAGGCGGGCGTGGCGCAGCGCGCGACCAGCAGGCACGGGCGGCATGCGACCGGCGCGGCGGGCACGGGCAGCGCGGCTGCCTCCCGATCTGGTTCTGCTGCTTCCATTCCTTCCTTCCTTCCAAGGCTACAGTATTTGGGCTGTTGAGTTAGTGGGCCAATTTTTTGGGGTGGGGTACTTCTGGGCCAAATTCTAGGGTGGTCCAAGGCCCACCCGGACCACCCTCTAGAACCGCCACTGACTGTGCATGCAAAATGACCATTTGATAATTATGATTTCATATTTTTCATCCATTCCTGTTGATATTGTCGTATTGTCTGAAGTGCGCCCATAGTTCTTTGGCTTGGTAATTTAATTATGGAAATAGGTAGATGTTCGTATTGGAGTACATCATCCACGAGAACAATGCCTAAACAATCACACTACAACACTGAAAATGTAGTACTACTAACAGTTGGAAGAGTCACACTGTCAGTATACAACATGCCCACAGCTGATGATCTAGTCCAATCAAGCTCAACCAAACATGCAGGGATGCACTCAATGCATCACGCCACCGGCTGGTGTAGTGCGTGATGTGTCATCAGCTGGCTCAAGCTCACGCCTACTTGGCCATGGACATGCTGCCGGTGCCAAGGAGGATGGTGAGGAAGCCGGCGAGCTGGAGCCAGACGCTGCCCTGCAGCTTGGGCCCCATGAAGTCGGCGGCGAGGAGCTCCACCAGCGCCATGTAGTGGAGCAGCCCCACCGATGCCACGTTGAGCAGGCCGACGACGATGAGCGATGTCGGGCTGTTGTCCTTGTACACCTTGGTGAGCCCAGGCCTAGCGCAATCCCGAACGGCGTCATGGTGGAGAACAAGACGAGCACCAACCTCTTCCTGGCGCCGCACTCCGCCTGTAGGATTGTCACACCCTGAGATTTTCTCTTTAATAGAGCCACACAAAAATTCACCAATAAAAATGTTAAAAGAAAATATTTAATTAAGGCTAGAGAAAATAACTAATGGTGAAAATATTAAATAATAATCCATCATGGCTGAAAATATTTTTCTTATATTCCACTTGCCAAAATACACTAACATGATTTTTATTATTTTTAATAAATCAAAACCCAATATCAGAATTAAATTCTAATGGAAAATCCCTTTTTTCTTTTCTTTTCCCTTCTTTTCCTTTTTCCCTCCCATGGGCCATCAGCCCGTTCCTGTGCTCGGCCTGCTCGCGCAGCCCAGCCTCCCCACGCCTCTCCCCTCTCTTCTCTCTCTGACAAGCCAGGCCCACCTGTCAGCTTCGTCTTCCTCTCGCCGTTCTCGGCCTCGCCCGAGCCGCGCAGCGCCGTCGATCTCCTCGACCGTTCGGCCTTCCCTTCCATCCGCCCTCGGTTTGAATGCCGCAGACTTGGTCTCCCCACCTCCCTACGCACTTCCCCCAGGTTCTCCACCCCTCTCGCCCATGCCCGTGAGAGAATCTCGCCACTTTCCTCCACGGCCGCCGTTTTCCCCTCTTCGCAAAATTCGGTCGTCTCGGCCACGATCTCCCCTAGCCAATCCTATTTAAACCCTAGCAGACGTCTCCCCTCTCTTTTCCCCCAAATTTTCGAGCTCCCCGTGCATCATAGCCTACTCCACACCGTAATCCCGAAGCTCCGTCGCTCGCCGCCACCTCCAGTCGCTCACCGCTGTAGTCGCCGCCGTGCTCCCCTCTCGCATCCGTTCGCTTTGCCGCACACCAGGGCTCCTAGGCCACCATCCCCGCAGGCCCTTACGCCGCCGGAGCCCCTCTCCCGCCGTCAACTCTCTCGGTGAGCGTCGCTGCCTGCCTTCGGCCGCGAAATCTCATCGCCCCGCTCGGTTTCCTTGCCCCTAACCTTCTTCAACTCGTTCCCTAGGGTCTCCCCGTCCCCGTCCACACCTCCGTCGCCATCGGACGCCGCTGGATCCTGCTCGCCGTCGTCTTCCCGAACTGCCACGCCACCTTACCGTCGTCGCCATCTATTGGTGAGGCTCCCATCCGTTTCCCTGTCTCCCCCGCCGCTCGCCGCGGTACTCCACCACACTGGATGGTCGCCGGCGGCGACCATTGGGCCACTCATGCCATCGCCGGCCACGCGCGTCGGTGAGGGCACTGCCCCATTCATCTTGGGCCGTCCGATTTGCCTTCGCAGATTGGGGCCGTCCGCGCGCCTGCGCTCGCCGCACGTGCGTGGACTTGGTCTGCTGTGCACCGCCAACCTGTGAATCGCTGCCTTGTGGGGCCCGCCTATTGGTGCCGGTCTCCCGATCCGCTGACACCATTAATACGTTTAATTGCGCAATAAATCGTTAAGGCTTTAGTTTTGTATAGAATAAACACAGAGAATCTTTGGAAATTCATCACTAATTCATATGAGCTCCGATTAATTCCATTCAAATTTCATTAAATCCAGAAAAAATACCAAGAATCTATTAAAAATAGTTTTAGCTCGTGTTTCTATGTTCTCATGTACTGTTTTTATTATTTGTGCTTTGAATGTCACTAGAAGCCGATGTTTTCGACCCTCCCGTGTACTACAAAGTTGTCAATGAAGTTGCAGAGCCAGAGCAAGGCAAGTTACATCACCATTCTTGACCATGTTGTACCTGCTTTATGTGAAATATTTCTTTTATGTAAATAAAGATGCATGTTTTTTATCATTTCATGTGGGACGGTGCTTAACCTATATATACAGTTTGACGACCACAGCTTGACTATCCCTTATACCTTTGTAACCTAGGTAACGATGTAATTAGAGTACAACCTAGATCTGCTATCCCTTATACCTTTGTAACCTAGGTAACGATGTAATTAGAGTACAACCTAGATCTGCTTAGCTATGCTTAGAATCAACTAGTTCACCTTGGGAACAATAATTGCTCTTTAACATATATATTTATGGCTCGACTTTGTGTCGAACTAATGGAACCTTGGTCATGGATAATTACTTAACTAAAAAATGACCCTAATGGTGGGCTGTGGATGCATGGTTTTACTGGTTGCATCCATGGCAATTAAGGACCGGTTCACGGGAATCCCTTAAGCAGTTTTCCATAGATACCACAAGCCAGCGTGGGCGACGGCTGGGCTTGTAGCGTAGCTTCTCCCTCTCCTAGGCACAGTTGGTGAGGATAGGCGTGATGGAGTTGGGTCGGCTCGGGTCGGGTTGATCGGCTTTCGGATCCATTGTGGTGTAAGGGGAGTAGCCTGGCCGATATGGTGTGCCCTGTCGGCAGATACAACCTCAGCGTGGTGTGGATGATTGGGAAGGAGTTGCGTGAACGGTCCTATCACAGCCTCTCGCAGGGTGTCGTGGTGACACACCGGCATACGGGAACGTATGTGGGGTTGTGTCTTGTGGGTATAGTTGTACACATCTGGCCAGAGTTAAAAATTATTCAAATAACCATGCCCACGGTTATGGGCGTTTGGTCAAGACTCACCGTGATTAATCCTACTATAATAAATTAACTTAAAATGTTGTGTAGAGATAGGATAGATGGTTTGGGCCTGGTCAACGTGGTGTAACATTGATCAGTAATGATTTAATACTGTTAAATTAAACAACCTTTCACTCGTTTCTAAACCATTACTATTTGCAAATGCTTTTACGCAAATGAGCCCCAAGCCTTTCTTTGTCTCCCGTGCATTGTGCATATTTGCGGGTGTGACCTGTTGAGTACTATGGGTGATACTCAATCTTGCTCCCTTTCCCCTCTCAAAGATGGAGTTGTACTCTGACGAGGATCGTCAAGAGGAGTAGGCTGGATTCGCCGTCAAGCTGTCTGTGGAGTGAAAGCCTCTGCGCGGCTTAGCTGTGAATAGTTTTATTTTGCCTTTTCCACAACATTCGATATAAGACAATTTTATGTTGTTATTAAGACGTACTCTATATGGAAACTTGGTATTTGTGTACCCTGACTTTCCTGGATAGAGATTTAATAGACAAGAATGTTTAGAATTCTGGTTGTGAATTTCTAGGCGTTACAAGGATGCAGCCACCGAGGCCCATCCCCTCGAACATCTGGTGGAAGCAGAGCGGCGCCACCAGTGGCCGGATGGTATAGATCTATTTGCTGAATTATGCTAGTGAAGAAGACAATTATTGTTTGTTGATCATTTAATTTCTGCATTATGTGATTATGTGAAATTCAATTCTTGAGAGGCACCAAGTTAGATGTACTAGTTTAATTACTTGAGGTTAGGAGCATTAATCTGTAATCACCCTAAAATCAGCATAATTTTGGGGAGTGACTAGCTATTGGAGTATACTCCAGTAATTAATCTGAAGGATTAGTTTTTTCTTGTGTGAAATGAGGCGTAGCAAGTGTGTACTAAAAAAAACAAACTTCAACGGTTCAAAAAACAAACTTCAATGATTATTTTTATCATTGTCAAAATTGATACAATAAAAGTATGTTTAAAACTAAACTTTTTTCTAAAATTTATTGACTTTAGTTCAAACCTAATAAGAAAACATTATAGATGATGTGTGTAGTATGAGTGAACCTTGAGTATTTTTTTTCCTTGTATGTAGTAAAAAAATGGGTTCAAGGGCTACTCGATGGAAGCGAGAGGAAGAGGATGACTATATATTTCTTTTTCTCTTCCTTGCTTTGCATCTTTTGGGTACTGGTGGGGGGAGAGAGAACCAGCCCACTTGGCGGATCGATTCTTCAGCCCACTTGACTACTCATAAGCCCATGGTGGATCGATTCTTCAGAAAGAAGACAACCAGCCACTACTCATTAAAGAAAACTTCATTTTATTGGTATTCAATATCAATTGTCATAGTGCTGATAGTGCTGACTTATTTGTTGAATGGCGTCATCACTGTTTAATCTTTGTTGTTATTCTTCCATTCTAGTCATTTTTTTTTGAGTATTGAGTTGATGATTTTTTGTGATGGATGATAAAGATTGGCATGGTCTAATAAATTTTCCAGAAAGAATCTGATTCATTCTCCAGTAGTTTCTAAGCTAGTAGCTTGTAGCATGCATCTTACTTTATAATATTGCATACCAATTAGAATACATTGTGCATCAAGTGCAAAATGTTCATCTTGATATTAATAGGTTCATTATTACTTTAAAGAACCTGATATTGAGATGCCTGAATTGTGCTGAGTTTCCCACACGTGATGTAATTTGGCTTGACATTGGTATATTACAGAGGTGACCAACAAGTGGTAGCTGCTCTTAAGAGGACAATGATTTCATGTTATTTTGTAAGCCACCTAACCATCCCCAAACATATGCGCTACACTAAGCGGTGGAGACATCCCTAATGCTACTTTTGTCATGGACCAAACAGAATGGGATAGCCCTAACGACAATTAGACTTCATAGAAAAGATGTCTAATTGTTTTATTTTTGTGAAAAAAACAACAATTCCTACTTGCCAGTTTTTTTGGCTAAATTATCCTTTGTTAATACCACTCCACGGTGTAAATACCAAAGAAAAAATCTTGACTTTCGAAGGCAATTTCCAAAGGCCCTTGTTCACATTAGGAACATCCGAGTATACTAAAGTAAGATAATGAGATTTCACCGAAAGCTCTCCCTTTGGGGTCAAGTTCCATCAAAATTCATATTGCTCTTGACTTAGATGTACATGAGCCCATCTAGGTCTGCTTGCCGGTCGAGCTCACTACTAGTGGTCACCAAATCAGCTGCCAAGCAAGAATAGGGAGATGCATAGGCGATGACAGTTGCAAATCCAAAAAAAAAAATACCAAGCTATTGATGCTTTTTTAGTCACATGACGAGAATCACCAAAAACTTTACGATGCAGGGAGTCGCTAACCACAAATTTGGCTCCCAATTTCTATATATTTTCTTAGTGCCAAATTCAGGTGTTAACATAAGTATTATGCGCATGTTATAGTCTAATTATTAAGAATATTACAATTAGTGTTATCTAAGATAGTTAGAAATCTATATCCTACACTGTCATATGCACCAGGATAACACAGTGTCATATGCACCAGGATAGTATATCCTACATAGTGTCATATGCATCCGGATAGACGAACCTTATGTACGTCAGAAATTTGGGATTATGCCATGGTTAAAAGTAGGCTTTTTCCAAATGGGATTAGCTAAATTGCCACTCTGAACTAGGCTGAGGGGCACTAGTAGTATGGTCTCAGGCAACGTTATCCACGATTTATTGGGTAATGGCCTGCTCTCTACTAGGCCGCGGTCGGATACCATCACACTATAATAAACAGCTAACCACCAAGATAGACCATTAGACTGAGTGCATCAATGCAAAGTACTACCAAAATAGGAAAATAGGGTGTTCAAGCTTAACCGCGAAAACTACGGCAAAACGAAAAACTGTATATTAAAAATCTAAATTATTTAAAAATTTATTTAAATTTAGTGAAGAAGCCGCGGTATTACTGTACCTGGTAAGCGCGCAAGTAAGATGAACCGTGGTTCAGGCACAACGATTCAAACCAACGCGCGCCGTTGGATCGACCATTGCCTCATCGGACGGTTCACAGCGAACTCCGGCAGCTTCCGCAATACCCGTTCGCCGCCCTCCGTGTCAAGTGTCCCCACAGGTGGCTCGCTCGGGCCGCGCCCAAGCTTTCCGCGTGGCCCACCTGTAAATCTTATCCGCCGGCTCGCCGCACGCGGCCCAGCCAGGATTACCCGCCTTATGGGCCCCGCGCGTCAGCCACGCTGGGCCCGCTTTCCTCTGGCCCACCTGTCAGTGTGAGGCGACCACCTGCGCGCTTCGAAGCCCTAGCCAGTAGAAGCCGCCGCCGCCGCCTCACCCCAACTCCACCTCGCTTCCATTCTAATCCCCCCAAACCCCTCCAAACCCTAACCCTACGACCTCCCCTTCCGCCGCCGCCGCCACCAACGCGCCGTCCAGGCTCCTCCCCTCCTCCCCGGCCTCCGGTTGCCTGCTCGGATCGAAGCGGTGAGGGTTCCCGCGTCTCCTTCTCGCGTTTCCGGCCTCGATTCGGCTCGTTTCGTACGTTTCCTTCACTGGTTCTAATTGTTTTTGCTTGGTGGGTGGGCGCTGTTTTCTGCAGATGTCGGACGATGAGGTCAGAGAGGAGAAGGAGCTCGACCTCTCCTCCTCCGACGTCGTCACCAAGTACAAGGACGCCGCCGATATCATCAACAGTAATAAGCGCTTCATTTTACTTTTGCTATTACTGTCGTGCTCTGTTTTTGCCGATATCATCATTGCAATGTGTTTTTGCCGAGAAATGGGGGTGGTTTTGTTATCCCTGAGTAGGCTAGGGAAGAATATGGCCAGTATTGTTTGCGCTGCTTGTATATATGCTTTGTATTACTCTGGGAAATATTAGCTATTGAAGTTTTAGCTGTTTATGGGTTCTGTTTTACTCACGTAGGAATTTCCGTGATGTAGAGGATTTACATGCTTTGAATTCAGTGGTAGTTCTAGGCCTTTTAGTGGCTTTGCTGAAGAGTTATATGCTCTCTGTGTAGGTTAGTACTATCTTCTCTCTGATTTGTCACTGGTATTGCACTCACAATATATTCCATTCCATGATTGTAATATTATATCTGAGCTCTGTGCCTGTCGACAAAGTATGTGTGTAGCCACTCACTGGATTCATGTTGACGAAACTTGTGTATTACTATTGTAGTACTGTGCACAATTCTGTTTATTGTGCTTACTGTTATCTGTTGGTTGTGTGATTGTGTATGAGTGCCAAATATGTTTGTCTTCTATGGTGATACCAGAATTGTAATGCTAAATTGATTTTTATTGGTGAACAGATGCTCTTAAGTTGGTAGTGTCTTTGTGCAAGCCAAAAGCCAAGATTGTTGACATTTGTGAAAAGGGTGATTCTTACATAAGAGAGTAATGAATCTAACTTTGTCATATTGTCATAGTTCTCTCTCTCTCTCTCTCTCTCTCTCGCTCGCTTGTTTTACATACTACTTTAATCCTCTTTGTTGATATCAGGCAAACTGGCAATATCTACAAGAATGTGAAGAGGAAGATTGAAAGGGGTGTTGCTTTTCCAACATGCTTATCTGTGAACAACACAGTCTGCCATTTCTCTCCACTAGCCACTGATGAGACAGTCCTGGAGGAAAATGATATGGTTAAAATGTATTGTGTTGTTCTGACCTTTTCAACCTTTTCTTAATCTACTTTGAGCCTTAATGATTCCCTTTTCATTTGACAGAGATATGGGATGTCATATTGATGGTTTTATCGCCGTGGTGGCTCATACACACGTTATCCATGATGGGCCAGTCACTGGAAGAGCAGCAGATGTTCTTGCTGCTGCCAACACTGCAGCAGAAGTTGCTCTGAGGCTTGTTAGACCTGGGAAGAAGGTGCATTGAAAAGTGTTACTTTATTTACTCATTCTCTTTTTGCAATTTATGCGGTTTACAACTGTCTAGGTTAGTTGTGCTTCCTATGTAAATGTTTTGATTTTTTTCTCTTATCTTGCTTTTATGTTTTTGCTAGCCACATAAAAACTGTTTGGTAGTGAGCTAACTTTTATATGTCTTGTCTGCAATGATACAATTCAGTTACATGTTTTTGTTTTGTATTAGAATGCTGATCTCACTAGTAATAATTTGCTTTTTGCAGAACAAGGATGTCACCGAAGCAATTCAGAAAGTTGCTGCTGCTTATGACTGCAAAATTGTGGAAGGAGTTCTCAGCCATCAGCTGAAACAATTTGTCATTGATGGTAACAAAGTTGTACTTAGTGTCTCCAATGCTGATACAAAGGTGGATGATGCTGAATTTGAGGAAAACGAAGTGTATGCAATTGATATTGTCACCAGCACTGGAGAAGGAAAGGTGAGAATGACTTTTATTTGAAGGATTATTTCTTCTGCTTGCCATTTTTTTTACATTTTTTTAATTATGATCCACAGCCCAAGTTACTGGATGAGAAGCAGACCACCATCTACAAAAGAGCTGTAGACAAGAATTATCACTTGAAGATGAAAGCATCTAGGTTCATTTTCAGTGAGATAAGCCAGAAGTTTCCGATCATGCCCTTCACTGCTAGGTCTACTACTATAAACTGACTTCTGATGCGCTTTTTTTTTTACTATATTGTAACATGCGTTGTGAATTGTCCCAGGGCATTGGAAGAGAAGCGTGCACGCTTAGGTTTAGTGGAATGCATGAATCATGAATTATTGCAGCCGTACCCTGTACTGCACGAGAAGCCAGGTACATATCTTATACTCTTGGTGTTGACTGTTGAATACTGTAGAATTTTGGCAATTGTTCTGCTAGGTTTTTTATGAGATTAGGCTTGGGTTGTGTACAAATCTGTATACACCTTTTGAGCTCATTTGTGATTCAAACATCTTCTGTTGATTATTGCTATATGCCATATTCCTGGTTTCTTCTTGTTGTATAACTTGTATTAATAGTTGGTTCTTTGTGCAGGCGATCTTGTTGCACACATTAAGTTTACTGTGCTTCTCCTGCCATCTGGATCACAGAGGGCAACATCACATCCACTTCAGGAGTTGCAGTCAACTAAATCCATTGAAGACAACGCTGAGATCAAGGCATGGCTTGCTTTGGGGACGAAAACAAAGAAGAAGAGTGGTGGAAAAAAGAAGAAAGGTTTGTCTAGTTCTATGTAAAAACAACACTGCTGGTTTTTTGTAATTAAGCCGCCTCACATCTGAATGGATCCTTCAACTTACGCAACTACCATTTTCTCATCTACAGGTAAGAAAGCAGACGCAGCAGAAGCGGAGCCTATGGAGGAGGGTTCAAATGATGCAAGCAAGGAATAACTCTTGATTATTCTCTTGAATTGCTTCCTTTAGTTTTGTACTTGCTCCTTCACTGCATCTGATGCCATTATATTACATTCAGTTGTGGAAAATCGAGTACTTTTTCAACCGTCTTGGGAAATGATCGATCCTGCTGCACACTCATTGTCACTTGAAAGCACAAAATGATAATTACCTATGAGCTTTGTGAATGTTTGTCGTCTGTTCTGCGTAACTTAAGAGTTAAATCTACTTCGATCTTTACCTGGAATCATTCTATCTATATGGTGCGATGCCTGGTATTTTGGTATATATAGGGGGCTGCAGCTTCAAATAATGTGCTGAACTAAATTGCTAGTAGTAATCGATGCAAATGGTCCTGTTATCCCTTTTTCAGTATTTGCTTTGTTCTGTTAAGGAATTCACGGGCGGCCACTTGTGTTGCAGACGCAGTAGGCACTGAACGGTTCATTCTGGTTTGTTGAGATTAGTTGAACTTGCTTTGTAAAATTGCAAAAAAAATCATGGAGTCATTAGTTGAGACGCTTCTAAAGCACAATTCTACGTCATTTTTTCTTTTGAAATAAGAATAGGAGCTTTGTCGTTCATTTCTTGCATATGTTCGAAGAGACATTGCTAAACAGACTATTAGTCATTAGCCCTGGTCGTAAGAGCGGAGACAACTACACTATGGGAGTGTTTCAAACAGTAATCCCTACGACCATCCTGTTCTTGTTTCTATGTAATTTTAGCTATGTATTTAGATAAAAGTATGTTCAGATACATAGTCACAAGTTTATTATATTTTGAGATAGTTTATATTTTGAGATAGAAAAAGTTCTAGATAAGTAAACAGGTGACATACTATTAACTAACAGTCTTTACGTTTCTATCGTACATAACTAAACATACGACCTAGTGTATGTGTTAATTTAGACGTACATACGCACTCGTACACGCACACCATACTCAAACCTACACACCTGTACGGATGTGTCATGTGTGTCCTAGTCACTGGCAAACACACGTACGTACACCACACACACTGTCACAAAACAAAGCTGCCCGTGTTCTAGCACTTGCATAAACGAGATTGGAGTTCTAGCTCCAAGTAGCGAGGGTACGATTTTTTACCACTGAACATAATCACGTCCGTCTACCTAGTACGTGGAAAATGAGGCCATCCATAAAGTCTAGGAATTAAAACATGTGATGCTGTACCCGTTATCAATTGTCCTGTTTATGTTTTTTTATATTGATAATTTTCTTATATCATATTAATAGCAATTGTTTAAGATAGCTAGTAAGATACCCGTGCGTTGTATCAGAAAAAATTATGATAAAAATTACATAATTAGGGTTCAATTTTTATTATATATTCTTCACGTAGACTTGCTAATAACTTATTTAAAGTAGTATTGTCCTTCCCGGTCACCTCCAACCTTAAAGTAAAGTTTTATCGGCCCTACATATATCAGTACAACGGTTACCAAGTAAAATCATTGCAATATTAATAATATATATTTTTAGTTGGACTTGTGAGAATCCCTATTATTATTTTCTCTAGCCGTCCATTTGGTATAAGAGAATCATTATTAGTAAAATCGATGCATGTTTTTATTAACCACGTTATGTAATAAGTAATCCATTTACATAAAGATATATCCTCGAGAAGCTGTCGTTATATATAGAGCTCTTGGAATTATTAAAGTAAAAGGCAACAGTATGATATTGCCTAACCTATCTTGAGCATAAAAAATCATATTGTTTTATATTTATAAATATCTTTTATGATTGCTTCGTGGTAGCAAACTTATTAATTCCCTTTGGTTTTTTAGGCTCCGAGTCCGAGCTCACCACATAATACAATTCACTCCCTTGGCTTGCATGGTTTGTGTTTTTTTATATATCTGTGTTTTTTTTGCCCAACGACATCAGGATCCATCTTTAACTTGTAACGTGACAGATAGAGCCAAACCCGGTGAGTTTTTCGGATAGCCTTTTACTATTAGTAAGCAGCAAACATAGCCACACAGGTGCTGGTGAAGTCAATCGATACAGAGAAATTTTGGCTGGTTTTCATAGTTTGACATCGTCCACCTCACGTTGGTCTTCTCGCATACGAATCATCGAGTGGAACGAGCCCGGCGAGGGGCACCGTACGGGGAGACGTTATCCATGAATGGTGGTTTCGGAACCCTTGACAACCTGACTATCCTCAGGGATAAGGACGAGGCCATGAGGCTGGTCTGCAGCAAGCTTCGTCGGCTTTGAGGGTGGGTCGCACATGTTGATGGCTAGCTCGCACTTCTTCAAGAACACATCCATGAGCTGGAGGATTTGCTGGATGCGGGAGGTCCATTCCTGCCTGCTTCTTATGAGGGATTGATGTTGGATAGCCCCGTCGCATATCTCGACATCGATCGGGTATGAGGATTTGGGGGTCTGTGCATTCAACAATTGCAGATTTGGGGGCGGGTTTGTGCATTCAGTGGTTGGGGATTAGGTTGGTGTGTGCATTCAGCAATTGGGGATATGGTTGGCTTGTGCATTCGGTGTTTGGGGATTTGGGAGGTTTATGCATTCAACGGTTGGGGATTGGGTTGGTTTGTGCGTTCGGCGATTGGGGATTTGGGGGTTTATGCGAGAGCCTCTACTCTTCTTGCCGTTGTCATCCTTGTTGGAGGATATGAGTTGTGGTCGGACTAACAACATCAGCAACAGACTGACAACGTCATGACGTCAACTAAGAACGAACAGAAACACTATAAATTTTTATAATAGTAGAAATTATTATATTATTCATGCTCTAATGTCCAAATTCTATATATTTTTTAGAAAAATAATAAAACTTTAATTTTACGGAGTAATATTTATTAAATTGAATATATGAATTACAAAAATGAGGAAATCATTTTTTGAGCCCGGCCAGCGTAGCTAACACGCAGACCCCACTCAGCTTGCCCCTAGCGGGACCCACCAACGTGGCCTACTCAGCCCTCCCCGCGTCCGCTCCCAGTGGGCCCCCCACCGCTGGCGGCGCCTCTCCCGTGGTGAACAAAAACCCTAGCGCGCCGCCCCCTCTGCCCCTTCTTACACCAACCTCTCTCCCCCGATCGGCCTCCCGAGACTTCTGGAATCTACAGCAGCGGCGAGCGAGCGAAGCGAGTTCTTCCTCCGATGGCCGACAAGGAGCCCGTCGTGGACCGCCGCGACGATGAGGAGGAGGCGGAGGGAGCCTCCGCCGCCGCCGCCGGTGGCGAGGAGGAGGACACCGGCGCCCACGTCGCCCCCATCGTGCGGCTCGAGGAGGTCGCCGTCACCACCGGCGAGGAGGACGAGGGCGTGCTCCTCGACATGTGAGCCGACGCTTGTTCTTTCTCCTTCCCATGTGGCTCGTATTTTCCCAGGGCTTGATTGTTTTTCGGCTTCGATCTGGTGCTGATCCGCGCGATATTGTGGTGCGTGCGCAGGAAGGCGAAGCTGTACAGGTTCGACAAGGAGGGGAACCAGTGGAAGGAGCGGGGCACGGGCACCGTCAAGCTCCTCAAGCACAAGGAGAACGGGAAGGTCCGCCTCATCATGCGCCAGGCCAAGACCCTCAAGATCTGCGCCAACCACCTAGGTTTTCCACTAGTTCCCTCCGAATTTTTCCACTAAGGATCTATTCTTAGCTGTTATAATCGCGTCCGGTAGATTCAGGGCAAGAACTCATGGCTAAGGGTTCGATGCCGTGTGTGCAGTGATCTCGACCACGAAGATGCAGGAGCATGCGGGCAGTGACAAGTCGTGCGTTTGGCACGCGGCTGACTTCGCTGACGGCGAGCTGAAGGAGGAGATGTTCGCAATCCGGTTTGGCTCTGTAGAAAGTAAGTTGGCCGCCTGCTCATCTCTCGCTTAATCTATTATTGTTGTTGCAGTTGTATATAGCGTGGTTATCTTGGCTTGGTATCCTGATGTATCATACTGTTTATAACCTGCTATTCTTCACAGTGTTAATAGTAGTTTTCTGAACTGCTTCGTGACTCAGGGGATTCTGGTGATTGCATTTCATTAGGTGAACTAGCGCTGTGCTGAAGAACATGATTTATTTATGTAGGTCTTACAAATAATAAATCTATTGTTTTTCTCATGTCAAGTATTTATGATGAATGTTGGATAGTTGACGTTAGAGAATTTTGTTGCTCCAGGTTTGTTATCGCGAAGGAATAAATCTATTTTTTTCTCATGTCATGTATTATGATGAATGTTGGATAGTTGACGTTACCTTTAGAGAATTTTGTTGCTCCGGGTTTGTTATCACGAAGGGGCACAGAAATTCGTCTGCTTGCCTGGTGTCCCTACTCCCTGTCACTATAGTTTTCATAATTTCACACGCACCTTTTGTTTCTGAACTTTTTTTTATTGAATTTAACTCATATATTTTTACCTTAATATCTGAGTTTTATCATGTCTCAACTTTAAGCTTCTTTTATTAACTCCTATGAGTAAACTGCAGAGTTCGACTCCATACAACTGATGTTCTCTCCGATTATATTGCTAGTCGCTTGGAAAACAACAAATTGAAACTTAATATCTGAAGAATAAAACTGAACCATACTGTTTTGTAACTGGCAGCTAGCATTTTGTTACCTAATTCAATTTCTTATTCTTTTTTATGCGGTGAAGTTAACTTCATATGTAGAGTATTTGTTTTTTGCGGGCTATCCATCAAGGTGGCGCTGTTCATTGTGGTAGAACACAAGTTGTTTGCTCTTGGTGGCTTTGTTGGTGATTAGGTTTTTGTGCATTGTTACATATGTCTAGCAGTCGTTATGAATGCATTCTTTTGCGCCTTATATCTGTTTGAAGTGATGATCTGTATAAACCTTCATATGTGCTTCTTGTGGGTGAATCCATTTTCTTGAATGGGTCAGTACTTTTGATTTCCCCTTCTGAAATCAATATGTTGTTGTTTCATTTGTTGACCACACTTCTAATTGTGGACGAATAAGTACAAGTTAAAGAAATATGCATATGTCCTGCCAACTTGCTTGGTGATTATTTAATAACACATAACATAATTCATAGGAATCTAGAGGCTGCTTGTTGGAAATCCTGACATGATGTTGTGCTATCGACTTTAGAATACAGGAAAGCCCAATAAAATAACCTTTGTTTCACATGTTGGTTTTCTATGGCTTGTATCCTGTGTTTTCCCTTTGTCTACAAACTGTTCTCTTGTTATTTCAGTTTATGGTAGTTGTTAAAAATTAAAATATGTGGCTATAACATCAGTTCAGCCACACCCCAACCATCAGCCAGCTCATGTGCTTTGGTAAAATGACGTCTGTCATCTGTAAATGTGTTGACTTACCAGCATCCTCTCTTGTTTTCCACTTGTCACACCTATTTCATTGTGTTATTTGAAGCTTCTGAAAACTAGCTGAATTTATCTGACTAAGCTTCCTATTTGTTTTCATCTAATTCCATAGACTGCAAGAAGTTCAAGGATTTGGTTGAAGAGATTGCAGAATCACAATCAAAGATGGAAGGCAAGGAAAGTGAAGAAGATTCATCTGCTGCTGGGTTGATAGAGAAACTCAGTGTAAGTGAAAAGAAATCTGAGGATGCCTCGACAAAGGAGGAATCGACCGATGCTGCCAAGGAAACGGGCACCAAATCAGCTGCCACCTCCTCGGATTAGTGAGCAGTGTGGTGCCTCCACAACACTACTGCTGAGCAAATCTGCTTGGTGGGAAGAGTCTGTTTGTCGATGCTTCCCGTCTATGGAAGTTAAAAAGTCGTCAGCCATGAGATATGCTGAGAACATTTGGGGCAGAGTCTGAAGATGTCAGTCATCTTTACCAGTTGGGCGTTCACGTGTTATTATTTATTTGTTTGTCTAAGGTTTCCGCTTAGAGTCGCAAGTTGGCATTTGGGTCAGGTCTGTTCGGGTCTTGCTTTTATCGAGAACTCGAAATGTAGTCCATGAGTAAGACGAGTTGGGACGTTTTGGGCATGAGTTGCGAGTATCTTCACTGCATGGGTTGTTGTGGATGCCTGCTATTCATATAAATTACATATTATGTTTATTTCTATCCAGTTGCTAACTTGCTATGGGTAAGACGATACTTCTTTTCTATATGTCCAATTTGCTATCTTTCCATAACGTCTTTTCGTAAATTCCCCTTAACGGCTTAACGGTGGGCATCTGGTTGATTTGGGTACCATAACCGTATAGGGGAAAAGCTACGTCCGAATCTTTACAAACATGGCTCTTGAAGTTTGTTTACATTAGAATGTTTACAGTTCCACATGGATTTCGTAAGTTTCAGAAATGATTGATTCAGAATGATTATAATGACATCGATGGTGGTTTAAAAATGTATGCTGGAGCTAGATACTATTTTTGTTGATTTATGTTATCTAAATTGAAATGATTATAATGACGTGACAATTCGTTAGTAGAGGACCCATAAAGCACAGCGCGCTGAAAGTCCCTTGTTCAGAGAGCCGATAGATTGCATATATTTCTCTTTAGGTAAAGTCTATTTTTAGTTTTTTTTATTTACTTGAAGTTTATTTTTTTACCATGAGCTATAAAACCAGTTGTTTTTCATTTACAATTTTCAAAACCAAACAAATGACATCATAACCATTCTTCCGGATGATTTCGATCAACATGATAGTGGTTTTCGCTAATATGAACTATCATGATCGTGCACCTAATTAAGTGACATCCACTTCAGCAATATATGCAGGGGCGGAGCTCTCAATATGGCAAGGTATGGCGCTCGCCATACCTTAAATTCCTAAAAAAATTTACCCCCAAATCATTCTGTACCATGAGCACATCAAAGAAAATGAAGTTTCGCTGAAAAGAACTCATCGTCGGACGCCGGAGGAAGAACAGAAGCACAGCTTAAACAAACCGTTACCTGGGCTTATGGATGGGCTGCTACTTTATGTGATCCTATAGGCCCTTTGGCCTTTTTGTTGGCACATACGGACTAGTGGACTACGGCTTGCTTCCTAGCAGGTGGACTAGGAGCCATCCAGATGAGTATACGGTTCGTCTACGAGACTCGACGTTTTAACTTCGCCATGGAATCGTGAATCGTCGTTTCGTGTCCCCGTCCTACGACGCCGCCGGCGGCGTTTTTGTCCGTCTGGTCGTCTCTCACGGCGCTGCAGCCGGCCGTTCACCGCGAGTGCCGAGCGCGAGTCACGCAGCAGCCGGTAGCGTCTCCGTGAAGGCCTGAAACAAAACATCTCCGACTGATCAAGACCTGATCAGATCAGGACATCAGTCATCAGGTATGGACAAAGTTAATCAATTTTTATTAGTCATGTGATATTTGGATTATTAATTAATTAATTACTTAGTTTGTTTGATTAATTTATGATGAAGCACAGTGGCCATAAATTATTTAAGGATCAAGGATGTATCCAAAAGGAAAAGACAAGGGCAATGCCAAAACAAGAGGTACATATTGTAATTTTGTAGATGAAAAATTTAATTTGTTATAAATTAATTGGCATGTCCGCTTTAATAGTTTAATATACTTTGGTAATTTTGCAGATTTGAGGACCTTTTGGTCCAGTGGTGGCACCTCTAATCTTTTTGCTGGTGATGGTGGAGCTACAAATTTACCAGATGTTGAAGTAGAGATTGAAGAACATGAAGAAGATGAAGATGGCTTTGACTCAGACGAGTTTGAACAGGCTGTTGCCGCGGTTGAAGAGGAGATGGAAAATGAAATGGCAGTTGAACAAGTAGCAGGCGAGGTTGAAGGTACTATTATAACTCAGTTCAACCCGGATTACATTATCACTGATCCTGGACTTCGAATACCAATTGATCAATTTTCAGTGGATATTAGAAGTGACGTTAGGAGGGCTTTCATAGCTAAGGGTCCAACTCAACCAATTGGTTATAATTTTCCTAAAACAAATGGTAATAGATGCTTTCATACAAGATGGTTCAAGAAATATTCTTGGCTTGAATAAAGTGTGGAGAAGAATAAGGCATATTGCTTCTATTGTTATCTTTTTAAGCATGATCGCATGGATGAAAAATTTGGTCATGATGCCTTTACAACCATAGGGTTTGACGTTTGGAAGAATGCATACAAGGCACTTCCAAAATATGATGGAAAAACCCATAATCAATGTAGAACAGCATATGAAGATTTTAATAATAAAAAAACAAGTGTCAAACATAAGGTTACAAAATATACAAAGGATGCAGCAATGAAGTATGAAACTCGTTTGGATACATCATTGGGTATTGTGAGTTTTCTCACATTGCAAGGTGAACCATTCTGTGGACGCGATGAATCTCTTACTTCTTTGAATAGGGGCAATTTTCTAGAGTTTTTTGATTGGTATAAAGAAAGGAATGAACAAGTCAAATTTGCATTTGATGAAACATGTCCCAAGAATGCCAAGATGACTTCCCCAACAATTCAAAAAGAACTTGTAGAATATTGTGCAGCAGAGGTAACCAAAAAAATAAAGCAAGAGATGCAGGGTTGTCTCTTTTCCATTCTTATAGATGAATCTCGTGATATATCTGTCAAAGAACAAATGGCCGTGGTTGTGAGGTAAGCGATTTATTATATATGGTTGACTGGTTATCACATTTTTGTTAAAAATAGATAATCATATTATACTTTCATATGTGTTGTAGGTTTGTGAACAAGAAACAAAAAGTAATTGAAAGATTTTTGGGTATTAAGCATGTCAAGAAGACAACCTCACAAGCATTGAAGACAGCAGTTGTTGAAGTACTTAGTGAGCATAGGCTACACATTTCCAATCTACGAGGGCAAGGGTATGATGGTGCTTCTAATATGAGAGGAGAATTTAATGGGCTTCAAAAGTTGATTCGTGATGAGAACCCATATGCCTTCTATGTCCATTGCTTTGCTCATCAATTACAATTGGTAGTTGTTTCCATCTCAAGATGTTGCTCATCTATTGAGGATTTCTTTGAATATGTTCACTTGATTGTGAACACCACTAGTTCATCTTGCAAGAGGAATGATTTATTACTAGATAAGCAATACAAAATTCTTTTGGGTAAGTTGATTAGTGGAGAGATTTCCTCCGGCAGAGAGAAAAATCAGGCAACATCCTTGGCTAGACCTGGAGATACAAGATGGGGTTCTCATTACAAGACATTACTTTGTATTGAGTCAATGTGGGATGCAGTGATTGAAGTTCTAGAAATTGTGCATCAAGACGTGCGTAATCCATGTAGGGCAGGAGGTTTGGTGGAAATCATGGAGTCCTTTAGCTTTGTGTTCATTATGAAGATGATGTTGCAAATCCTACGCATCACAAATGAGCTATTACTTATCTTGCAAATGAAGGATCAAAATGTTGTTGAAGCCATGTCTTTGGTTATTGATGTGAAAACACGTTTGATGAATTTGAGGAATGATGGTTGGGAGCTACTATTTCAAGAAGCCACAAAATTTTGCAGTGAAAATGATATTCCAATACCAAATATGAATGGATCAATACCGAGATTTGGTAGATCAAGAAAAGGGGAAGGAACAACATCACTCCAGACCATCATTTCCGTGTTGATACCTTCTATGCTGCTATAGATGCTATAACTACAGAGTTGGATCATTGGTTTAATGAGGTATCTTCAGAATTGCTTGTTTGTTTTTCTTGTTTGGACCCAAGAGATTCATTCTCTAAATTTGATGTGGACAAACTTGCTCGACTTACTGAGATATATTCTGATGATTTTTCCTATTCCGTAAGAAGGATATAAAAGAAGAACTTCAACTGTTTATTATTCATGTGAGAAGACTTGATGAGTTTAGAGATTGTCATGATCTTGCAAGCCTAGCTGCAAAATTAGTTGAACTTAAAAGGCATATTTTATTCCCCTTGGTTTATCGACTGATTGAGTTGGCATTGATACTACCGGTGGCGACGGTATCGGTTGAAAGGGTCTTTTCTGCTATGAAGATTATCAAAATAGAATTGCGTAACAAGATGTCAGATACTTGGCTTAATGACTTAATGGTGTGCTACATTGAGCGAGAGATATTCAAAGGAATTGATCTTGAGAGGATTAAGAAATCATTTCAGAAAAAGAAAGATAGGCAAGTACAATTGCCTATATCGCCTAGACGCAATTGATGTTCATTGTCACTTGGTTAGTCTATTGACTTTACTTGTATCTTTCTATTTATTCTAAATATTTTTACTTATATAGTAGATGACGATCATGATATATTATATGTGTATAAACCAATATATTGAGAAATCTTTGATATCTATGTTATCGATTTCGCCACACCTTATTTTTTTTCCGTCCTCCACCACTGAATATATGCATAATAAGAGTATTAAGTGACATCCACTTCAGCAATACATGCATAATAAGAGTATAAACTAGAAAAACCAACTTCCATTTTAAAGAAAACCAGTAAAAAACATGTTGATGGTGAAAAATAACCAGTTTTATTGTTTAAGATGAAAAATTGATTTCGCACAAAGTTCAAGACCAAAAATGGACTCATCCTTTTCAATAGATTTTCAACAACTACGTTCTTTCTCGATACTCATATCATATTGGTGTTCGCACGCTGCTTTATAACAAAGAACGATACTCATATCATATTGGTGTTCGCACGTTGTTTTATAACAAAGAAGGTAGTGGTGGTGGCAACGAATTTGTCATTCTAGTGTCAATTTTGCAAATTAGCCATCTAAACTTCTTAATATTAAAACCAATCAAATCTATAATGGATAACCACATATAAAATCAAACTTGGGTTAAGATTGCCTATAGAAAAAATATTTTTGGCAACATATTTTATAAAAAATATATTTTTATCTATTTTAGATAATATTATAACACATTTTCTCTTATCCGTAGCAAATTGTAACATGAACTTTCAAGAAAATTTTAGCAAGTCCATGAGTGTTGTTTACTTCTGAAATTTCCAAATGTTAGAAAATATTACATTAACAACGTAACAAAATACACATGGTAAAAAGACAGACGACACTAACATGTGATCTAAATATACAATCACAACTGTAAGTGCTAGCCACTTCTGTGAAAAAAAGGTTACAGTGTTTTCATCGACTATTTCATGGAAACATAAGCATTAAAACCTTTGTTCATCAGACAAAACCTCCCAACTACTCAGTTGTGTCACTTCAGTCCATAATGATATTTGTCTTTTGTGTTCCCCTTATGGAAGTCACGTTTTCCGTCGAAAAATTTAAAGGGCCATAATATATCTCACCTTATATTTTTATGTAACAACACTTTTTTTATTTTTATTGACTATCGCATAGGTTACGGTACCAAGTCCATCTTAATCTGAGATGAAAATCATGGAAAAATATAAAAAATAGATATAACATTGATGTCATTTACAATTCCACAAAATATCGAACTCAAAAGACGACATTTATATGGAAAATGAACATGCCAATATACCTAGTAGACTGATTTTTTGGCTAACCTATACGTCATCTTTGATTTATACTTTCTTTATTCCCACATAATTACCGATATTATTTTAACTTTGACCACTAGTATTTTTAAAATAGTTAAATTAGGATGCACGGAAGCTTAATGCGTTTAAAAGTATTAACACACTTTGATAGCATCACATCCTTATAAGTATTAAATTTTTTTAAGAAATAAAAGTTAAAGCTTAAACATAAATAATATCTGGTGATAAGTATTTTAGACGGGGGACTGAGAGTACCTATATACATCTATACTGTTACTAACCGAGAGTGGGAAAAAGAATACCTAACCGGACCGTAACGCTTTTCTCCTCTACATCGACGCACATACACCCGCCGCGGCAGAGCGCAAAGACAGCAAAAATCCCCACACCCATTCACCCATTGACACGCGGGCCCGGGTCCCACCTGTCATCCACCCAGCCCCCACCGCCCATAACTGGCCTGGTTCCCCCTGCGCCGGTTCAGAGATTTCAGACCGACGGCGACCCCACCTTCCTCCGCCTTCCCCGAAGCCGCGCTTCGCGAAGCTCTCTCTCCGGCTCGACCGGTCGACCTCCTCCTCCGCGTACTCCATTGCTCCTCGCTCGGAATCCGGCACCCGCTCCTCCTCCGATCGGAGCCTCCCTCTCTCCTCCCCCCGCCGGGGCTGGAGATCCGGATCCCCGCCTCGCTCGGTAAGCCCTAGAGCTTCTCCTCCCCTTTCGGGTCCCAATCCGATTCGGCGGAGCTGCCCCCCGCGGGGTGGGACCGATTCCGGTGTTCGCGCTTGTGCTTGTGGAGTTTCGGGGGAGAGGAGGGGATAGTGTCTCTTGCGGGCCCGCGTGGCATGGCGTGTGGGGGCCACCCGACCGAGGTGTAGCTGATCCGCGCCCGGGGGTTGGGCGTGGGATCCGGCCGGGGGCGTTTGGGGGTTTGAGGAAAGCTGTGGCCGTGGTGGTGGTACTTGCTGGGTTGCGCCTGAATTGGTTGGTTCTCTGGTGAGATCCGGATGGAGGGGAGGGCGGTGCGTGGATCGACCATGTCGTGCTAGGGTCTCGTAGTCGCGGCGTGGAGCTTTGGTTTGCTTGGAATTTAGGTAATTCTCTATCGTAGTGTGGCGATGTAACAGTTGGTGGCAGCGCTTAGTTAGCTCTAGGGGGTGTTCTGGTTGCTTCAATTTGAACTTGGATAGCTTGTTAGGTTGTTGTTGGTCATGGCATGGATCACAGCTTTGAATTGGTTGCTCCGAGAACTTTGGATCAATTTGGACTGCTGTCCTTGTTCTGTTGTAGCACGTTAGTATGTCGTCTGTGGGTGCATTTCAGTTGGTGACGCTGGTGGTTAAATGGTCTTGGGTTGGCACTATAACTAGTCTGAAGGAGATGCTAGTATCTCTGTTGATCGTTGCTTGGCCATATGCATTGCCATCTGTGGCATGATTAAGCATACTTGGTGAATGGTGATAATGAAGTAGATATCTCACTGAGATGTTTGCCGAACTTTGTGTCCCCTGGTATTCATGCATAGCTCGTCAGATGTTTGAAGAATAGAGGCTGCCACATTTCACCTAGCTTACTTCAACTTGTTTCAGAGTAAATGCTGTTGCCACTGCTGTTGTTGTAGAGCTGGTTGCATACGTTAATACTCTTTTATTTGCATTAATGTAACGTGTGCACTGTAGAATCTGGCAATTTCAACTATTTCCTGAGTTTTGCATATTTGGCATACCGAATGCATTTGATGTTTTTGCAAATTATGTTAATTGATCAATATTGGAGAACAGTTTTTGGTATGTTAGTGGCAAAACATGAACAAAACAAGCTATCACATACACAAACATTTAGGAATTAAAGTGGTGGTACACTTCCATAAAAGGCTAGATGTTTTGTTTGGTCAAAGCTATGATTTTGCAATGTACTCTGGCCATTCAGAGCCCTGTGGATTGTTCTGACAATCAATTTTGAGTTTTATTTGCTACTTACTGTCTTCTATAATGACAGGTATTTGTTTCATTTGAGATTCTCCACTGCGCCTTGGACATTTGAGTTCTATGGTTGCAAGATGAGGTTCTTGTCACCCTTTGGAGACATGTTGAACTTGTTAATGGTCTAAAAGTTTGTCACCAACAGGGTGATGGCGTCCAGTACAAAATCTGACTTGATGTCTGGTAGTCCTGATGGGCATGGATACTTCAGTGGCCAACGTGGACCGTATTCAGCTGCTTCGTTGGAAAGGTCTGGAAGTTTTCGTGAGAGTGGTGATAGTTATGCAGCGTTCCCGGTATCAGGCTCATCAAGGTCACCAGCAGTTGACTCTGCTACTCTGCTTCAATCACTTGCCATGGACCTGCGGACAACAACTTTGGAGCAAAAGACATCTCGGTTAGATGTAAAAAAATCAATAAGTTCGATTTTTGGAACCTCCCCAGAAGAGTCAACATCAACTCCATGCATAGGAAGAAACTTATCTCCTTCTTTTGAGGAGATTAGACGCATGAAGAATAATCTTAGTGACCTCTCAAACAAAGCTAGGTATTATTTTACTACTTTCTGCATTTTCTTGTGAGATTAACTTAACCTGTGAGATAGGGGTAGCAAATACTATATCACTACCTTCTTGATGGAGCATGGTCGACCCTTCTTTGATAATGTTGATTTTACCCTTCTAGGGGAAGATTATGGCAGTATATATGGATTGCTATATGGAGTACATTTGCTTGAAACTATTAGAACATGTATTCAGTTATGAGTATCTTTGCAGGGAAAGATCTAGAGCTTATGGTGCTGCTGTAACAAAGATTGAGAGATGTTGTCCGAATATTTTGCGGAAGCGTTCCCGAGGAGATGGTTCATCAAATGAACGATCTACTGCATTGTTGTCTGGAGGACTTATGTCCAAGATGCCTCCCCAAGGCCATCTAAATGCAGATGACACAGAACTGGGATCTCCGAGAGGAGAAGAGAGGATAAAGAATGCAGGACAGAACAGGAGATTACGCACATCCATGGCAGAGGTCATAGCTCACATCTTTACTTATCTTCGTAGTTTGCCATTATTGTGATAATGGGCTGTTGTGCTTCTGAATAAATTAGTTGCGACAATTGTTTGGTAAAAAAATTGTTGTTGAAGGTTGCATGGTATGTGTTACTCGCAGCTAAGCCATAGGCCTGTTTTGGCCTTGCTGTATTCGTCTGTTCTTTTCTTTGTTCTTGCTTTGTTTTATTCGTATGGGTTTTTCTTGTTTTGTCATGCAACCTAACTATTAACTTTAGTATGTTTAATGTGATAAGCATATTCATTGTCATTCTTTGCTTGTACCTAATTATACTTGCTGACACATAATCGTGATAACCATTTCTTATGGCTCATTTGTTAATTTTTTTTACTTCTTGTGAGTGTTTCTTAATACTGCGTACCACAACTTATTACTTGTTTACTAGATGGATGCAAGGACCACCGGTCTGTCAAGGGGACTGGGATCTACTGATAGAAGTGCAGATCTTGGCAAAGTCACAGGTGGTGGTCCAGTCCCGGAAGAAAAAAATAGAGGCCTCGCTACTAGTATTGATGGTTGGGAAAAGCCAAAGATGAAGAAAAAACGCTCTGCTATTAAGGCAGACATTTCAATGACTGGTCCTTCAAGAACTGTTGATGTAGACCGGGAGCAGAAACAAGGGATGCAACACAAATTTAATAATGATGCTAGGGCAAGAATGACAAATTCCCCTAGTTTTAGGTCAGAGATTCTATCATCCCTTTCTCCATGTTTTATTGTGTTGATTCTCTGTTGATGGAGACCTTTGTTCTGTGTGAGCTTAAATTATGGACTATCTGATCTTCCATATTACATAGACACGACAATTTTGAAACATGTTAACAAGTTTCCTTCCAAAAATTCAAGCTAAGCAATTCAGCTAATAAAAAATGATGTGTAATTTTGTATATAAAGTTTTACAATCTAACCAGGAGTCTCCTTTCTGGGTGACTTTTATATTGGCAGGTCTGGAACTGTCTCATCTGTCTCAAGCATTGGTAAAGCAGATTTACTTTCCGGACAAAATGGAGTTGGGCGATCCTTAAGTAGGAGTGACCAAGACAGTGGATTCCATCCTACTAACAAAAGGGATCGTCAAGCTGTTCTAGATAAGGAAATGCCAGCTCCAAAGGCTAATAACAAGTAAGATGTGTTCCTCCTCATCATTCACTATGTAACAATCTTATCTCAATTCATTGCTTGCCACAGTAAGCTTAGGTAGTAATTTCCTGCTGCATGTTAAGACAATATTTGTAAGTTATGTGCTTATTTCTACAAGTAAGAAACACATGGTATAAAATGCGTTGAACTTTTTAGGTCCAACGAAGATGATGGTGGTGCCAATGTCACTTCAGTTCCAAAGGCAAATGGGTCTACTAGGGGACCCCGATCGAATTCTGGTTCATTACTGAAGTCATCGCCAAACATTCATAGATTGCAAGCTAATTCTGATGACTGGGAACATCCTTCTGGCATGAATAAGCTGAATTCTACTAGTGGATCTGGCAATCCCAAACGTACAAAGTCGACACATTCATTATCCCCTCCCACCCAGTGGGGTGGGCAGAGGCCTCAGAAGATATCACGTTCAGCAAGAAAATCAAATTTAGTCCCTATTATAACAAACACTGATGGCCAATCAGTATCAGGTTCGCTTGAAAGTCCCTCTATCACTGAAGAGTCTGCAGGATTACCTAGGCGTGGTTCTATAAATTGTTCGCAACAAACTAGACGGGGAGATCATGGTCTTTCAACTGGATCTGAGGGTGACGAGTCTGGTATTGCTGAGAAAAAGTTAAGGGACAAAAGCAAAAGGGCTGGAGAACTAGATGATGGGCACTCTGGTTTTCAAAAGATCGCAATGCTTGGTCATCCTTCCAAAAGGAATAAGTTATCTGCTGATGAGGATGTTGGAGATGCTGTGCGAAGACAAGGAAGGATTGGGCGGGGTTTTACTCCAACCAGGCCCAGCACCCCTGCATCAATTGACAAGCTCGAAAATGCTCCAACTACAAAACAAAGAAGTGTTAGGACAGTCTCTGAGAGAAACGAAAGGTGATTTCTTCCTCAATTAACCAGCACCCCAATCGACTATCAGTTTTCTTACCATGATTTATTTTGTTCAGTAAATCTGGAAGACCACTGATAAAGAAGATGTCGGAGCGCAAAGGCAATGCACGCCCTAGACACATAGGTAGCAATGTGCAGTTAGATTCTCCTGGTAAGTACTCACCGTACTAGTGTAATAGTGCTTACATGGTTTCCATTCATTGTGATGATGATGATTTCGTACTGTTAAAACTTGTTCTATTCACTTCAGTGCAATCGGAAGATGATCATGAGGAGCTCCTTGCCGCAGCAAATTTTGCTCTAAGTATTGATTTCACTTATGACATCCTTCCATCTATCTTGATATATTTTTCTGGAACTATTTGAATAATGGTTGCTGATTGTTTTGTTGCAGGATCTGCTAATTCAAGTCCATTCTGGCGGCAGGTTGAACCATTCTTTAGTTTTCTGACAACAGAAGACATAGCCTATTTAAGTCAGCAGGTATTGCAGGGTCATCTTATTTTGTATAAAAAGATGTACCTACTTTTCTCTGCAGTAGAGCGGTTGGTAGTTTTTGATCAATATTTCATTTGCTTAGATACATTTGCTGGATGACTCCACTGTGAGCAGGTCAATTGAAGGAGATGAAAGTCGGAAGTACAAGGTACTTTCTATTTCTTTTGAGCACCTTTTACTGCAGGAATAGCACAAGTTTGTCTGGTTAGGTATACATTTGTTGGTAGTCAAACTATATAGAAGTGGATAGTTGATACTCACTTTACCATGGATAGTTACTTATTTTCTTCTACTTTTATTTGCTTCTTAGTGTTCAGTTTATTATGCTGATATTTTTGGCTTTTGCAGGGTAGCCTTGAATACATCTCACAGCCATCAACTCCAGCTTGTAGTAACAAAGATGACCATAGTGCTCTTCCAAATGGGTATACCCTGAATGAGATAGAGAATGATGTAGGGATTGCATGGGAGACAAGCTGCATTGAACCTATCCTGGATCAACTTGCCCAAGGAATTGGGGTGCGAGGGGGTGCATCAGTTGGTCAAAGACTCATGCAAGCACTGATTGATGAAGATAAGGTTGACAATATTACCAACAACATTTACAGAAGTGAAGCATATCCATTTGATCCACATGAAATACATTTTGAGGAAGGAGGATGGAAATCACACACACAGGGTTATAAGTTGGAGTCTCTCATGAATTTTGAAGCTGCAGGGAAAGGTTCTAATGGTTTGATGTTAGATTCTGATTGGAAATATCATGATGAACTTTCACATAAAAGCAATAATGCCATGGAAAAGGCCAAGGTGTGGCCTGAGTTTCAGTACAGTGAGATGTGCTTCAGTGATAGGATCATTATTGAGCTAAGTGAAGTTGGTGTATCCATTGAACCAGTGGTATGTGTTGTTTCACTGTTCATCTGTATCATTTTGTACAACAAATTTTTTTGTTAGGCTGGTATAGAATTTTGTGTTGCTTGAGTTATCTTTTTGTTTTTTTTTATGCATATCTATGCATGGTTTGTTCAACAGCTTAATCTTTTAATTGTTTTAATTTTAATATGTTGCTTTTTGGCAAAAACTAATCAATCAATAAGTTGGAGATTATCACGAGAGGTTGATACCAAATCTTTTATTATGGTATATAGAAAAAGTTCAAAAGATTTAAGCCTTGAGGCTTCTTATTATTTAGGTAGCTTGTTGCTTTTTATGGGCTCTGTATTTTCTGTGATTGTTAAAATGTTTGGAGAAATTGGATACTGACCAGATATAGTCCACAACCATATCATTTTTGGTAGCATGACTGCATGATCCAAATAAGAATATGAATAGTGGATGACAAATAAATGCTGGATATAATTGTATCAGTGTTTAAATATGGGTATTAGCCATTTAGGTTTAGTTTGATAAATCTGGATGACCAACTATTGTGCATACTGGGGCTACTGGCACATGATTACAATCTGAATTTCATATTCATCTATGCCCTCTAAAGATGTTAATAATTTCTGTTGGCTTCGTGCATTAAAATGGATCATATATGGTGCACTACATCTTGCCCTAAACACGTGATAGTGTTAATTGAAACAACTAAAGAACAGGGACTTAAGTTTTTGGTAAGAATAGTTTTATCTGAGTGATCTCCAAGAAGCTCCATCATATAATACAAATTAGTTTCAATATCTTGTATGTTCTCTGAAACATTTGGTTCTTAGTAGTACCAACTTCGAATCTTAATTTGCAACATCTCACTGTTTCACTAAATAGCATATCAAAGTTTTTGTAATGTTTTGACTTTGATTTTATTACTGTCCTAGCCTGATCTTGCCCAGAGTGAGGATGAAGACATCAACTCTGAAATCTGCAAATTAGAAGGCCAACTTCATAAAGAGGTACTAGTATCTATTCACTCTTATGCGATTGGATGTGTGTGCACGCTCCTTGACCAATTTCACTATTTTGAATATATCTGATTATTAATACCTGTGGCATACTCCTGCCACAAGAGGGTGAAACCTTAGAAGGCATGCAATGAAAAACCTTGTTAATTTTGATTGAAACTATTTTATATCATGTGTGTTTTGGTCTATCTGGATAAATGAAATTGTCAAAAAGAGAATATGCATAGTATTTCACGTAATAAATTCACTGGTCAGTGTTTGCATTTTCTTGAGTTTGGAAAGCCAAAAACATCATTCTTTTGTGATGACTAAAGGTAGTAATGTGTGAAAATTAATTGTAGTGCTTTTATGATGTGAAAGGTTGTAGATAAGAAAAACTTGCTACGGAAGCTGGATGTTGTTCTTCGAACTAAAAAGGAGTCTCAACAGAGGTATTACACATCATTTTTTGTTAGGAAACTATTTCTTGAGGTTCAAGCCCTTACATCTACGTGGTTCACCCTGTAACCAGGGAATTTTCACGGCATGCTATGGAAAGGCTTTTGCTGATAGCATATGAGAAATACATGGTAAGTCTTCTTGGCAAGAATTGTTGGGTTGGGTTAATAGCTAAGGTACATTGCATCTACTATGTAGTTTCCTAACTGCCAGCATAACTAGAAGCCTTATTGATCTAATTCTGTTTAAGCCTGCTGATGTTCGCTAATTTGAGGCTTTGTGTCTATATTGAGATTTTTCTTTCTTTATTCTTTATGATTTCTATTTATCCGCCAAATGTACAATGCCAAGTTTTAATACTTATGTTGCTATCTTGCAATATCTTTCGATATAAATAGCAAATTGAAGTATCAAATACATGGGCACATAATCAAATTTAGTTCTATGATCACCATTCTAAGAGTTACTAATCTGTTTAAGAGACAAAAGTTTCCCTATGTCATTGCTCCATCAAAATAATATTGCATTCTGTATTTTCATGGACAATTTGGTACATGCATACAACTTATACCTCCCAGATTCCGATTCATGCCTGGGAAGTGGGAAGTGTTTGCATCAAATACTATTAGACACTTGGTACACTGCTTAGTAGACCTAGCCTGGTAGCCTCATCTGAAAAGGTGCAATTCACATTACTCTCCCAGCGTCCAACTTTTTGTTTGTCATGGGCTTTGGGCCCTATGTGCAGTGCCCATGTTGCAAGGCGGTAGCTGTAGTAGGACTCACACATGCATGTTTGTGAGTCCATGTACACTTGAGTGCTAGTTCTTCTGCCAGAACGGCCTGTAGCTCATGCTAGTCTATGGCTACAGACTTAAGAGTAGTTTTACTTATCCACTACCGCTGTTAGCTTGTAGTGGTATACCAAATGATGACATTAAGGGAGTCCACTTTTCACTTTTGCCACAATTTTCGCACTCTTGTTTTCACCATTCATCTGTTACAGAACTTATTAATTCTGCCATTCCATCCAACTGTAAGGAGAGCTTGAAAAGGGTCAAAATGCCCTCTTCCCAATCCTCTCTTCCTTCACTGTTACCTCATTCAGTAATTCCTTCCTCTCTGTCCCATTCCTCCCCAAATTTCATCAATCTGTAACATTCCTTGCCAGATGCCAGATGCCAGATGCTGGATGCCTCCCAAACTTTTACCACCCACCTTACTACCTCCTGTTCTCCATGCCTGAACACCCATCAGTCCATCACCACTCCATTCTTCTGTGCCTACCCTACTTGCATTTACAGGTTCTACAAGCACATGTGCAGCATGGTGGCCGACAGCAAGCTTCAACTGGCTTCGCCATCCTTGACATTATGAAGGCCAAGGGAGTGACATGACAGGAGCCATCATCCACTACCATGCCCTCCTTGCATCTGATATGTATTAGGTCAAAGGGGCATTAACCAGACAATGGGGCGATGGCAACATTTTTGTTCTAACGGTTGGATGGCAAAAATAAAATTGAAGAGTGTGGAAATTAGTAGCATATGTAGAAGTGGATGCTCATTAGTGGCAACGACTAAAATTTCCCATAATAATGTGGTTTCAATTATGACAGACTTTACAGTAGATTTTTAACCTAATTTTTCATTTCATTGTTTGAACTTGTCACACTGATCAGTGCTTCCAGTTTTATATCATCTGGCAAATTTGTTTCTGTTGGACACTTGATATGTTACTCATTGAATATGTTGATGGCCTTGTTTGCTTTGTGGACCCTTCAATATTTTGAGATACTTATTAAATGGATTGTTGTTACTGTGAATCTACAGGCTTTCTGTGGTTCTTCAAGCAGCAAAAATGTAAATAGAGCTGGCAAACATGCTGCTCTAAGTTTTGTGAAACGAACAATAGCACGTTGCCAAAACTATGAGGAGGCAGGAACGTCCTGCTTTGATGAGTCCCCCTTCAAGGATATGTTTGTATCAGCAACTTCTCACAGAAGCGACCCAGATTCTGCTTCACAAGGTATTGTAGTCCCCCAGATAATATTTTTGTGCCTTTTGTGATCTACCGAGATTTCATCTCTGTTTTAGATGAACATGGAGTAAGAAAGCCATACTTGTTTGGAAAGTTATAAAGTTCGTTTATATCCATTCTTGTTTTACCTTGTCTTTGATATTTACACTAGATCTGACTGTTGTTTCATTTTTCAGACAATATTACGGTACCAAAATCAGTCCAGAGGGCTAGTGCATCAGATGCCTCTCGAGCAAGCAGTCACCTTACGGATCTGTCATTTGCGAAGGAGGATCCCTGGACAAATAATGTAAAACAACGAGAATTGTTGCTTGATGAGGTTGTAGGTAGCATAACAGGAGGAACACTGAAAACCTCTGGCCTCGGTACTGCCCTTGTGAGCAACACAAAAGGAAAGAGAAGCGAGAGGGATAGGGAAGGGAAGGGGCACAACCGAGACGGTGGCAGATCTGGGCGCCCATCGTCATCCAATGCAAAAGGAGAAAGGAAGAATAAAACAAAACCCAAACAGAAGACAGCAAACATATCTGCTCCTGTCAGCAGTGCTCTAACCAGGGATCCACAGTTGCAGGCCAAAATAACGCCTTCTGGCAACGGCAGGGACAACACCACCTCTGCTGCTGCTAGGCATGAGGAACCAGCAAATGCTTCAAATGACGCTGAAATGCCGGACTTGTCAAACCTGGAGCTGCCAGGAATGGATGTTGATTTCGGTGGCTGGTTGAATATAGAAGACGACGACGGACTCCAGGATCTAGACTTGATGGGCCTGGAGATCCCCATGGACGACATCAATGAGATTAATCTCATGATATAACCGTAGCTTGTTTATCTACGGACCCCATAGAAAGCTTCCTATAGTGCACAGGTAACAGGTGATTTTCTCAAGATAACCACCAATCCCCCAGCAAGTTTAACACAAGGCCAGATAGGCTCCAGGTAGTTTTGATAAAGTTTATAGAGACCTTCACATTCCACACTCTCCCACTTCCTTCTTCCCCTCTTGTGTATCAGCTTGTACTTGTACCTCCCTACCTTGTGCCGTATGTTACTTTGTGGTGTACATATCTATTTTGGTACAGCACGAGGTAGGGTTGGCTTAGTTGCTTCATTTATCCAGAGAAATGTGTACTCAAAAGGCTGTACATATCATCGTCATCCCTAATGCTGAAATAAAGCCACGCCAGTTATAGGCTTATAGCTTAATTTACTCGTCACCTGTTGGCATTCTGTTAGCTGCGGCCTTCTCCCGCAACAGTTAGCGCACGACTTCGTTGCTGCCTGTCAGGCGCGTCTCTTCCCCTCATACCATTTTGCAACCACTTTTTGCATGCCTCAAGGTATCCCACGTACAACAAAATTGAAAAAGTGATTTGTCTCGTGTCTCATGTAGCATATTGAGACTATTTTGTATTAAAGCCAATTTTTGCTTTATTAATATTTTAGCCTGTCTAGATTCATAACATAAATGTGTGTATATTTTGGAATGGAGCAAATATAAAATTTGAGTGTGAAATTGTACAACTATGGATAAAATTGGTAGCGGACCAAACATAGATATGGTACTATTAAAATTACCAAAAATTTGATAAGTCAAAAATTTCAATCCAAACCCAACTAATTTCTTATGATAGTATATTCACGTGATGTACGTTGTTGTGCACGAAAGATACAAATACACCACCTCGCATAGCATTCTCAACATATGCTTCTTAATTCTAGTCTAATAACTTTGCACAAAATGTTAAAAGTACGTACATAGAGCCTAAAAATGGATCCTACACTGATCGCTGTCAGGACTTCAAAAAGGTGTAAAAAGCTCAACTGATATGATTGCTAAGTGTCGCTAGCAGCGTTTCTATTAGTTCCAGCGGACAGGTTAACGAAATATTGGTTCCGAGGAGACAAGCCAGAACGGAGCACACCCACCCAACCTAACCTCCCCTTCCATCTTCAAGTTGTAACGGAAATGGTGGTGAAGTGTGAACCACCACTACCACTAACTCAAAATTGAGAAATAGAAAAAATACAGCAACGTAACCTATTCTAATAGAAATAGAATAAATTGATAGAAAAAAAGTACAGCAACCTAACCTATAGCCTGTTATAATAGAAACTAGAATGCGAGTTAAACTTGGCATATTTTGTGAAAAAAGAAGAAAATTCTAGCAACGTTGTAACCCATTCTCATCAAAATTGGAATAAGAGTAAACAAAACTGATTATACAGGTAGTTTTTTAAAAAGAAGGATTTTGCTATATATCTGTTGACAAATTTTCTCCTAAATTTTTTTCAAATATAACTACAATATAATTTTAGTGTAATTACTTTGTAACTTGTTAACTTGTATGTAATTTTTGACTGATAGATTTACTACGAGATACTTATAAGAAGGGAAGGAAAAAAATTAAGCTCGTACATGGGTGAGGGGAACCTCCGCTTTATGGCACTAACACCGGGTTTTTGAAAGTTACATACAAGTTATATTATAGTTACATCCATATTATAATATAATTATATTGTATTTACATTTGTCAAATTTTTTAAAGAAAATTTGTCAACAAATATATAGGCAATCTCAAGAAAGAAATAAAATGATATATGGCACTAACCTCACCATTTAGAAAAGTATCGCTACAAAACAAGACTTGAGCAAAATGCCCAGCAGCTAGGATGTTCTAGTACTCCCTCTGTCTAAAAATATAATTCACATGCTGATTCATTATAACAAGACTTTTAATTACATTAATGATATATTAATAAAGTATTTGTTGGTCAAAGTCTTTCCCTAACGAAATAAAATATATTTTATAATTTTTGGAGTGAGGAAGTAGCAAATTTTGCCTGAAAAAATAACTAGCACTAAATGATGATGAGAGTGAGGATAGAAGAACTGAAAAATGAAAAATACAAAATTTGATATATGCAACTCTAAAACTCACCCCTTAAAATACTGCTACAGAACAACAACTTAGTTTACTGGGATAAAAATTTACGCTAGATGGAACGAGCCGAAATGATGACGGTGCTGCTCCACAGTTCGGTTGGGTAACGCCTTCTTCAAGGGATGATATACTATCCGCCCAACCACACCTGAACCGCCCAACTGAAAACCCAAACGGCTCATTGCCACATCGACACCCATCCATGCATCAACCGGTTCCAACTAATTAATAACACGACAAACACTAAGCCTTAATTTTCAGTAATTGCACGAGATGAAGCCAGCTAAACTAGCAAATCTATATATCCTATATACTTATCACCAAAAGAAGTATATAAAAAAATCATATTATCAGCAATCTTTGATCATATTATAATAAAATATCAACCGTTGATCAAGAAGTTACTTATGTATATTCATTAGCAGCCTCTATCTCTCCTCTCTAGCTTTAATTAGATACATATTATTAATAATTTAAAACCATTTAATCATGTTAGCACAAAATTATCAACTTTTAGATCAAATGAGTTAGTTCCTGTATTTATTAGTCTCTTCCTCTTCTCTCTATCTTTAATCTATGATAACTATATAGTTTATCTAATAACTTATTCTTACGAGAAATATGAACTAAATAAGGGATGAACACACAATTTAATTATAACATCAAGGTTAATAAGCACGTAATATTTAGATTTCATAATAGTACATATTCATTTCTATAAATTTTTCTATAAAATGGTTCTTTCAAAAAATCAATCGTGAAGCAACATAATTGATTTTATACGTCTATTTTCACATGCTAATATAGACCTTAATTATTATAATAATAAATCTAATAAATCCCGCAGTAATACATGGAGTATTCTAGTCTAATATAAATTTATTAACTAAAGAAAGGTAATGGGATTAACTACTAGCAGGTAGTAATTGATTAACAAACTGCAAAGTTTTGAGAAATTTTGAGTTGGAAATGAAAAAAAAGGCTTACAATGCAACTGCCAAGATCAAGATCAGAGCTGGTATTATGCCTATTAATCTATCAATCCTGACCGTTGGATGGGTGGCCGTCGTGTCCCTTCCTGCCCACGCCGCCGGCGTTGCCGGTTTGCGCCACCGCCGCCGAGGAGGCCACCAGCGAGTACACCATGCCGACCTGCCGGTGTACCTCCTCCGTGATCATCTGCCGCATCATCGCCATCAGCCACGGGTCCTGCTCCAGCCGCGCCTTCTCGCTCGCCACGGCGTCCGCCTCCGCGCGCGCGGCCGAGGCGGTGGCGGCCGCGGTGGAGGTGGAGAAGGCGACGGGGGCGGGTGCGGCCACGGAGCCCGGGGGGCTGAGGGACAGCGACGTGGGCGGGTCGGGCGGAGGAGCCCGGTGCTCCGTTCTCGCCCCGACGGGCACCACTCCGGTGGGCGCGTCCACGCACAGCCTCTTGGCCGGGGGCGGCGGCGGCGGCGGCGGAGGCAGCGGCAGTGCAGGAACGCCAGTGACGACCGGCAGCGGTAGCGGCGGCGGTGGCGGGGGAGCAGGGACAGCCACCGAGTCGTCGCTGGTGTTCTCGTCGTCGTCGTTGTCCTCCTCCGTGAGATCCATGGACTGGTACGACACAGAGGCCGCCGCCGCCGCGGTGGATGCAGCGGCCGCAGCCGCCGCCCTGCGGTTGCGGCGGAGCGAGGAGTTCCAGTGGTTCTTGACGGAGTTGTCGGTGCGGCCGTCGAGGAGGCGCGCGATGGTCGCCCACTTGTTGCCGTACTTGCCGTGGGCGGCGACGATGAGCGCGTCCTCCTCCGGCGTGAAGGGACGGCGGTGCACCCCGGGGCTGAGCTGGTTGCACCACCGCAGCCGGCACGACTTCCCCGACCTCCCGGGAACCTCCTCGCTGATCGCCGTCCAGTTCCTGGGGCCGTGCCTCGCCACGGCCCCCCGCAGCAGCTCGTCCTCCTCCGGGCTCCACGACCCCTTGATCTTCACCGCCCCCACCGCCGCACCCTCACCCTCTCCCTCCCCCGGCACCACCATCTCTCTCCTCGCTCGCTGGTGTCGTCGTCGCCGGTGCCGAGATGGGACTCGCGCATATAAAGGCGCGCGTCTGTTCGGCGTTAGGTGGACGGGGCGCGCTTGGCTTTACAGTTTCGGGCGCGGGCGTGGAGAGGCGGCGAGTGAGCGTTTTCGGTGCGAGGTTTTTTTGGGTGGTTTCGCCTCGTGCGTGGCGTTGGACGACGAGGTCGTGGTGGTGGTGGGACGACGCGGGCGTTATGGGGCACAAACCGTTACCGCCACGGTTGGATGGGGACGAGGCGGGCGCGCATGCTCTTCTCCCCGCCGTTACGGACGTGGGGGTGGCTGTTGGCTTGTTGCTGCTGCCCTTTTTCGGGACGGTCGTGTCGCGGGTGCGCGACGTGTCGTGGGAGGTGGAACTTGAGCCCGCCTGGCTGTTACGTCCTCCTGTTGTCAATGCGCGGGGCGTTTGGCTGCTGGGTGTGTCAATTGTGGGGACCGGCTGTGATACTTGGGTTTATAAAGAAAGCTGTTTTTTTAAAAACTTTTATTGTGTTATTATTATTATTTTTTAATAGTTAAATGTGTACACAATACATTATGGTTGTAGACTTTTTTGAAATTATGTTTTATTATCTGTGTGTCCACAAGTAATAGGTAATAATGTATTGGATCATTTAGCTTGTTTTGCTCGAGTTTACCAAGTCGTTAAGTTTTGGCTAAAATGAAACCTCATATTTTGTATTTGATCTAGTAATGGGTGGTTTGTCGTGTCATATAGTTTAATGGAATTCCATTTCTAACTTTACAAAAGTAAACGATTCTACACATTGGCTAAACTGTCGTCGTGCATAGTCAAAGGGGTGTATAATTTTCTATGGTTACCTATAGATGTTACTTAAGGGCAGACAGGAGCGTTGTATGTCTTACCATTTTTGGGATGGTAGTGTTGTGTCTATCTGTGGAAAACTGATTTTTACCTTTTGGCAATTAGTTTTATTAAACTTGTATTCTATGTGCTAAACCCTATTACTCTATAATTATGGCTTTTGCTGATGTTTTTATGTTTATTGGTTCCAGCTGGAGAGAGTAAAGTTTTGACTGAATTAAACCCCAACTTTCTGTTTGATCCAGTGACAAGTGATTAGCCGTGTCATATATAGTTTAATAAAATTCCATTTCTATATTATGATCAAATTAAAGGATTTTGGACACGAAATCGTAATGAATAATCAAACAAGTGTATACCTTTTTTTGGCCATCTTGAGAACTTTTGTTGCTCACCAAATATGGGGGCGGTTTCACCGTTTCTTATTAGCTACTTATTTGATTTAGATTTGTCGTTTATATGCAAGTAGTCTATCATTTAAACTTATGGTAGATCTATTGTATGTCTTATGTTAGGTGAAACCGCCAAATAGAATAAAAAAGAAATAAGTATATGATATAAGTGTAAATATGATGCACAATTTTAATGTTTTTTAGATTTGTCTATTCTCAAAGCCCATATATACTTTGGGTTTTGAGAATAAAGTGATATTTTCTACCATTTTTTCTCGGACGAATTGAGAGTACTGACTTTTCTGGTCCTCAACACCGAGTCAGTTGAATTTTTTTGCAACGACTATTCACCATGAACTTACAAAGTAAAAATAAAAAATATCCCACAATAAATCTTAAGCCTCACGATTGGTTGCATTTCGTGCTGCTTACTTTAGCCTCTTGTCATGACAAGCAACGCAACCAACAAGGTTGAAGAACCATGCATGCATGAATGCCATGATGGGAATCACTCACATTTCTCTCGATAGGCATCGATCCTTTTGCTGTAGACAGACAGGCACAGAGATATTGAGATTGAGACATGTATAACATGACCTGTGAACCGTCAGGTTAGTTTAGCATGGACGCTGGCCCAAAGCATGAGCTTCACTGTCACATCTATATCGGTTCGGTTCAGTATACGTACTGCCGGCCGGTTGTTCATGGAAAGCGCATCAAACAAAAGTTCACGTTGTAACAAACCTGCTTGGTTACTTGGACAACTGGCAAAAGCTGCTGCCCATGCCATGTCACTTCTTGTCATATACCAGTAAAGTGATTGTCACTAGTAGCTGCTTAACTGGAATATGCGTGCATCCATTTTTCTCGTTTCAGCAACCACGCGTTAACCTTTTTAAGGCGCGTTTAATTTGCAGGAATATAATGTTGGTTGGATGGCTAGAAATTAAGTGATACTAATTGATTCCTATGTTTAATATAACTACTCGGAATGTTAAGTAGAAATATTCAATTCTGTGCAATATGTGGTAGTTTTTGAAACATGTATTTATCTTAGGTCGAATCTTTTTTACATATCGAAATCTCTTGTATAGACATACATAATAGAAATTAATGTTATCAATAACATGTCTGCACATTGCAATGAGTCAGGTCCATACCAGTGAAGATGGGCTAGAACGGGGTGTGGATCTAGCATAAAGCATTGAATCAATCTGGTTTTTTTTTATCTAACTGCATGTTTTTGTTTCAGTCTTTTGGGGAGACAATGATTGCGCCGTTCGCACGATATGGAGAGGAGCAGATGTACGTCTCCACTTTAAGGTAGTAAAGATATTATTATCTATTTTTCATGGTTAATAAGATTATGATGCAATATTATAATTAACATTAATCTCGTTCTTCTATAACCAAACATACCATCCTTTTCCTATAAAGGTAGCTCTTGATAGGAAAAAAAACTAACAAGACAACCAAAAGCAAAACAAAAACAGAAAACCAAACGAAAAGGGTTTTTCTTAAAAAAAAAAGGAATAGCGTTTTAACCTTTTCTTTGGCCAGGGAACTGCGAGCAGCAGCAGCAGGTACTCCAGCTAGCTACGGCGACACGTACGACGAACACGCAGACGGGTGCGGGCGTTGCGTGGGCGGGGCGGCCGGTGAGACATCAGCTGGCGGCGCGCGCGCGGGGAAGGGGGGACGCGACGGCTGAGCCGACGGGCGCGCGGCTAGCTCTGCCCGCCTGCCTGGGACGGACGGGGCACCAAACCGCTCGCGTTCGCGTTGGTTGCGTACTTACGTGGTACGTGCAGGTGAGGCAACCGCGAGCGCGCGGAGGCGAGCGATTTGCTGCATTTGCAGGTGACGCGCGTGGTGTCAACGGATCGGCCGTTACGGCAGGCGATAGGAGAGAGGCAGAGTCAGGTGGGGTCGATCAATATGTGTGGTGGTGGAGTCGGAGAGAAGAAAGAAAATCGAGCGTTGATTACAGTCGGGGAAACGAGCGTTGGTTGCAGTCGGAAGTCGGAACTCGCTAACTTGTTGGCCCACCGATTCTGCTTGGATTTCCGATTTCGTGGCCGGCCCAGTTCCGTCTCCGTCGTGTCAGCCGCTCACTCCCCTGAATCCTCCTCATGCACCGTCTGCTCACAAGTCAGACCTGCATGGGCGTCGATTGGTCAAGGAGGACGTCCTACCTTACTCACGGTGCTAGCCTAGCTAACTCCTGTCCTTTGAATTACTCTCATATACTTCCTCCGTCCTAAAGTACCTACGATACGGTAGGATGGGACATATTCTAGTATTACGAATCTGAACATATCTCTGTTCATGTGTCCCATCTTATCTTAGATTACTATATTTTAGGACGGAGGAAGTAGGATTTAATAAATTCCCAAATTTTAGGCTTTATTTGAAATGCAAGAGGTTTACACTAACTGCTACCAATAAACTACACTATAACAAAACTTGTAATTAGCCACCACGTATTTAGTTACCAAGGAGGACGGTGCCTATATTTTAGGGTCCTCCGGTATTTTCACTAGGATAACTTCCTAATTGCTACTCCCTCTGTTTGTTAAAGATTGTTGTTTTAGACTAATAATTTGTCTCATAAAGAGTATTCTTTTAGAGTGTGGTCTATTAGACCTCTTTAATACCACTTTATCGTTTTAACCATTCAACCAATAACATTCTCTTCTCTCCTCGTTTTCTCACTTCTCCTTGTTTACCTTTTTACATTAATTATGGGTAGAGTAATCCTTTAATCTTATGCTTAATTTTTTTAATTAGATAAAACAATACTTTTTTAGGGACAGAGAAAGTAAGATAGAATAATTCCTCTCATCCATGGAGAGCTTTATTGGCAGGAAGCGAAGCATTAATGAAAGGTTTAATTCGTCGAGTGGGCCGAGATGGTAAGATAACACCTATTGGGACGATCTTTGGCTCACAGGCAGATTAAGGGTGAGAATTGAAGGGGATTAATTCTAGGGTGGAATTAATCCCTCTCAATTCTCTCAGATTCCTTTCTAATGGAGATTAATCGAATAAGGCCTAAGTGGGAAACCCTTTGGAAGATTACAAGGTGCAACAACGCATCATGTTTCTGATCTAATTAATATAATGCAGATGGTTACTCATGGAACTATGATTTGCTACATGCTAACCTACTTGGTCCAGAAGTTGATATTGTAATGAGTATTCCATTGGGGAAACTAGAGGAAGATGCCTGGGCCTGGGCACTTGAAAAGCATGGAAACTATCAGTTTCTGATTGGAAACAATCCCATGGATAAAAATGTTGATGCTTCGACGACATTTCGTTCTGAAACCCATGCTAGAAAAAGTTTTGGACAATGCCTATCCCTCATACATGCCCGTGACAAACTTTGTACATGACATATTGAAAGGATCAGTTTTTGTGAAACCTGCGACAACAGCAAGGATACTGCTATGCATGCTTTGCTGGAATGTACTCCTGCGAGGTGTTTTTGGGCTCTTGGGAGATAACATATACTCCCTCCGGTTTTTAATGTTTAACACAGTTGACTTTTAGACATACGTTTGACCATTTGTCTTATTTAAAAAATTATGTAATTATTATTTATTTTGTTATGATTTATTTTATTATTAAAGGTATATTATGCTTGACTTATATTTTTACATATTTATACAAAATTTTTAAATAAGATCAATAATTAAACTTATGTCTAAAAGTCAATGCATCAAACATTAAAAGCTGGAGCGAGTATCAATCTGCCACCCTTATGTCACACCTAGAGATGGTGCAGAGGTCTGACGAGTAAGACGTATTGGAGAAAGGCATTTTCAGTGGAGAAGCATATTTACATTTGTAGTTCACTTTCTGTGTGTGACATGTGGGGCCTAGAAGGCATGTGTGTGCGGGGTACATATACCCCTGCCTCCCTTTTAATCGGCGTGGAAGAAATGAGAAGAAACTAACTTCTTCCTAAATCTTCTTGTTTCCCAAGCCAAGCCCTCTTGCTACCTCCAAATCGACGACGAAGGAGACGGAGAGGTTCGCCGGCAACTGGGGTGTAACAACTTTGGTATTAGAGCCTGCTCGATCTGGTGGTTGTCGCTCTCTCGATCCGGTCGGTAAAATCCCTATAACCGAGTTAGTGACTCCTCTTTGAGGTTGAGTTGCTATCAATCTCGCGCTTGGTTCGATTGGATTTGGATGAGACGACGACATGGCTCCGGCTAAGCAGGGTGTGCAAGTGCGCCAGGTGGTGGCGGCGATGGAGGGTACGGAGGAGTGGTTGATGGTGGTGATTGAGGCATTAGTGGCAAAGGTTGATGGAGTTGACACAATTGGCAAGCAGTTGGCGCAGATCAACCTTCAGTTGGAGAGCCAAGGGAAGAGACTAGACATGGTATAGAACAAGGTGGATCTCTCCACGGATTCGTTGGGCCAAGTGCAACAGGAGCAACTTCAAGTGTCCAAGGCGTTAAAGCAAGTGGTGCCTCCTCCAATTGTGATTCCGCCTTGACCTGCGGTGCTAGAGACATCGCCATCTTGCCCACTGCCACATCCTCAGGTATCCTACCCAATGCCCTCGCCATATGTTCGAGAAAATGCTGAGGCAGGGGGGAAACACCCATGGGCACCCAAAATGGATTTTCCAAAGTTTGATGGTATTGATGTGAGAGGATGGGTAGACCAATGTGAGGCCTACTTTGATATGTACCAGATCATAGAGGGATTCAAAGTGTCGGTTGCTATGTTAAACATGATTGGTGATGCTGCACACTGGTACCAAGCTTGGAAACAGGAGAATGGGTGGCACACTGGAGGAGCACTTGAAGTAGACAATATTGGTAGAATTTGAGGCAAATACCCATCGTACTAAAATGGATGAATTGTTGTTGACTCAGATAGGAAGTGTGACTGAATACAAGAGCAAATTTGCTCAGTTAGTGTATCATATCAGATTGTATGATCCATCGTAGGAGGGTTATTCCTGGTGGCACATTTTGTCATGGGGTTAAAGGATGAATTGCGAGCTTATGTGCAAGCACAACAACCCACTTCGGTGAGCCAGGCTTTCCAGATTGCCTTAGTTCATGAAGGAGTCGACAAGATTAAGAAATAGAATGTAAAAGGGGGAACAAGAACCACCAAGATAGCTGACAAGAACAAGGGAGCTCCACGTGAACTATGGAAGGCACGACAGTTGAAGGAGTATAGAAGGACACATGGCTTATGCTTTAAGTGTGGTGAGAAATACAACCCTGCTCATTTGTGTGCCAAGATAGAAGGGGCTCAACTGAAAGCTATGGAGTGTGTCGATCAGAGTATCATCTTGTCTAATGAAGTTTTAGATGCATAGACCACTCCTAAAGTTTTTGATGAAGACATGCAATTGTCCTTGAATGCCTTGGCTGGTACTAGTTGTCTTAATACTGTGCAGGTTAGAGCATTGGTAGGTAATCAAGTGGTGATAATTTTGGTGGATTCATGTAGTTCCCACAACTTTGTACATTCTGATCTTTGCACTAGACTAAAGCTGCAACTGAATCAATCACCCCTGCTTCTATTAGAGTGGCAAATGGAGAAATGTTATCTTGTACTGCTCAAGTGCCCAATTTTGAAGGGTGGATTAATGGTTGCACGTTTTTCACTTCAATGAAAGTACTGGACATGGGGGGCTATGATGTGGTGTTAGGCATGGATTGGTTAACACTGCACAGTCCTATGCAATGTGATTGGGCTAATAAGAGTTTGTCTTTTGATTATCAAGGCAAGTGTATCACATTACAAGACATGGTACCTAGCTCTCTTTCTCTTGTATTCAGCCAGCTTCCCTAGAGAAAATTATTAAATGGCAATCTGGGAATGAAATCTGGGCATTGGCTGTAGTAGAATCAGTGGGTTCCTCCATTCCTGCAGACCCAAATGTTCCACCTAACATTTAGAGCTTGTTATCTCAATATGCCCAGGTATTCAATCCCATGACTCAACTATCACCACATAGGGTTCTAGACCATTCTATTTCTTTGCTAACTGGAGCTGTGCCTGTTAATGCTAGACCTTATAGATATTCACCAGCCTAGAAAGATGAGATTGAAAAACAGGTTTCTGAGATGTTAGCAGTTGGTTTGATTACTCCCAGTTGCAGCCCATATGCCTCTCCTATATTATTGGTTAAGAAGAAAGACAATAGATGGAGGTTTTGTGTGGATTACTGTAAATTGAATGCTCTGACTATTAAGAACAAGTTTCCTTTGCCTATTGTGAATGAACTATTAGATGAATTGGCCGGTTCGGCATATTTTTCTAAATTGGATCTGAAAAGTGGTTATCATCAAATTCACATAAGAGAATGTGATGAAGACAAAACTGCCTTCAAGACCCATCATGGTCACTTTTAGTTTAAAGTAATGCCATTTGGACTTACCAATGCCCTAGCCACATTTCAGTGTCTTATGAATGTCATCTTTGCTCCTTATATGAGAAAGTTTGTTTTGGTGTTTATGGATGACATTTTAGTGTACAGCAAAACACTATCTGACTATGTACATCATTTGGAGCTGGTATTACAAACTCTGCTCAAATATCAACTGTGTGCTAAACTCACTAAGTGTTTGTTTGCTGCTCCTCAGCTTGAGTATTTGGGACACATTTTCGCTAAAGGAGTAGTAACTGATCATGATAAAACAAGCATTATGGTAGCATGGCCAGTTCCTTCTAATGTCACTGAATTAAGGGGATTTCTTGGTCTCACTGGATATTACAGAAAATTTGTATACAATTATGGCATTTTGGCTAAACCTCTAACAAATATTTTACAAAAACAGAGCAAATTTATTTGGTCTAAGGAAGCAGCTCAAGCCTTTGAGAAATTGAAGCATGCTATGTGTTCTACATCGGTCTTAACCCTTCCTGATTTCCAGAAACCGTTTACAATTGAAACTGATGATTGTGACATGGGCATTTGCTGTCTTAGGAGGGTCACCCTGTAGCATTTTATAATAAAGCCTTGGGTGTTTTGAACTAGAAACTATCCATTTATGAAAAAGAGTTCATGGCAATTATGATGGCTATGGACAAGTGGCGTCCTTACTTATTGCCAGGTCCTTTTGTCATTAAGATTGATCACAAATCTCTATGCCATTTGGAAGATCAGTTGTTGGAGACTGAATTGCAAAAGAAGGCAATGACCAAGTTAATTGGATTACAATATAAGTTCCAGTACAAAAAAGGGAATGACAATAAATCAGTTGATGCTTTGTCAAGAGTGAGTCACTGTTTTGGCTTAAAAGAAGTGTCAGTAGTGCAACCTCTATGTCTTTAAGAAGTTCTCAATTCTTATGCAGTGGATCAACATGCTTAGGATCTACTACATGAACTAGCTATTACTGGGTCGAACATTCAAGGTTTTTCCTTGTCTAGTGGCTTAATTAGAAAGCATGGCAAAGTATGGATTGGGAGTAATTCTGCATTACAAACAAAGATCATTGCTGCTTTTCATGCTTTGGCTATGGGAGGACACTCAGGCATGCAGGCTACCTATCAGAGATTGAAGAAACTATTCTGTTGGGTGGGTTTGAAAAATGCTGTACAAGAATATATTCAGCGGTGCTCCATTTTCAGGAAGCTAAACATGAACTATGCAAATATCCTGGCTTGCTGCATCCTCTTCCAATTCCTGTTGGTGCTTGGCAAGAAATATCTATGGATTTTATTGAGGGTTTGCCTACCTCTCAAGGAAAGAATGTCATTTTGGTAGTGGTGGATCGTTTTACAAAGTATGCTCATTTTCTTGCTCTCAAACATCCATTCACAGCTTCAAGTGTTACTAATCTATATCTGGATAATGTTGCTAAGTTATATGGTATGCCTCAAGCTATTGTCTCAGATCGTGATAAAATCTTCACTAGTTCCTTTTGGCAGACTTTATTTTCCAGTTTGGCATTCCCTTACATCTCACTTCCGTATATCATCCTCAATCCGATGGTCAAACTGAGCGTGTCAAATCAATGTTTAGAAATGTATTTGCGATGAGCCACTGTGTCTTCTCCCACCAGATGGTGCTCTTGGCTATCTTTGGCTCAGTATTCATACAACACCAGTTTCCACTCTTCTTTCCAGTGGTCACCTCATAAGGCCTTGTATGGAGCTGACCCTGTTTTAGGTATCTTACCAGCAGTTACTACAGCTACTAACAATCCTAACGATGATTCATCTTATAAGTCCCATGATGCTGATACCCTTCTTCAAGAACAGGCATTCTATTCCACTCTATTGCGCCACCACTTGGCTCGGGCACATAATCGTATGAAGAAAACTTTGGATTCTAAGCGCACTTTGCATGAGTTTCTGGTTGGTGACAAAGCTTATCTCAAATTACAGCCTTATGCACAAAACTCGGTGGTTTCTCGACCATTTCCTAAGTTGGCGTTGAAGTACTTTGGTCCCTTTGAAATCTTGGAGAAAAATTGAACAATTGCCTATCGCTTGTGCCTACCTAAAAGGAGTTTGATTCATCCTGTGTTTCATGTTTCTCAACTCAAGCAACACATCCCATCACCGGTGTTTTCTTCGCTGCCTACCCCTTTGGAGCTAGATGTTGTGGAGCTTGAGCCTACTGATATTTTGGATCATCGGATGGTGAAGAAGGGTAACTCTGCTATCGTTCAGATTTTGGTTCGTTGGGGCAATCTATCACCTGCTATGGCTTCTTGGGCGGACTATGACGTCTTGCGCACGCGTTTTCCTTCTGCACACTCTTGGGGTCAAGCGTCGTCTGTAGGTGGTGGTGATGTCACACCTGGAGATGGAGCAGAGGTCTGACGAGCAAGGCATATTGGAGAAAGGCACTTTTAGTGCAGAGAAGCATATTTACATTTGGCAAATTTTGCTATAGGACACTCAAAGTTTATGCAATTTACTGGTGGACATTGTAAAAATGTGCCACTGCTAAAAGACATTCCCAAAAAAATTGTAATTTGCTAGAGGACACCACAACTATTATTTTATTATTTTCGGTCCAATTGGAAAGAGAAACCGTGTTGAAATGATGAATTTGCCGGTCCAATTCTCTACTGTTTTATGCCACTTAGGATGGACGTTATGCAACTCTTAATCTGCCATCACCGTAAGTACATTGCTACCATACTTGTGGTCTGAGGGGCATTCTCATCTTTTTGAAGAATATCTTTTTCCAATTGAGCCTAAAATAATAAAATAATGGATGTGGTGTCCAACAAATTACCATTTTTGAGAGTGTCCTCCAGCCGTGGCATGTTTTTGCGATGTCCACCAACAAATTAAACAAATTTTGAGTGTCCTATAGCAAAATTTACCTTTATATTTGTAGTTCACTTTCTGTGTGTGACATGTGGGGCCTAGAAGGCGTGTGTGTGCGGGGTATATTTACCCCTGCCTCCCTTGTAATCGGTGTGGAAGAAATGAGAAGAAACTAACTTCCTCCTAAATCTTCTTCTTTCCCAAGCCAAGCCCTCTTGCTACCTCCAAATCGACGACGAAGGAGATGGAGAGGTTCACCGACGACTAGGGTGTAACAATTTTGGTATTAGAGCCTGCTCGACCTGGCGGTTGTCGCTCATAATCTCTCGATCCGGTCAGTAAAATCCCTATAGCCGAGTTAGTGACTCCTCTTCGGGGTTGAGTTGTTGTCAATCTCGTGCTTGGTTCGATTGGATTTGGAGGAGACGGCGACACGGTTCTGGCTAAGCAGGGTGTGCAAGTGCGCTAGGTGGCGGTGGGGATGGAGGGTATAGAGGAGTGGTTGATGAAGGTGACTGAGGCATTAGCGGCAAAGGTTGATACAACATATGACTTTATTCATGCCCAGCAGGATTATAACTCATTACTGGCGATTGTTAGAGAAAAGAGAGTTGCCTTCCCTAGGTTGGTTTAAGATCAATATTGATGGGGCATATAGTGCCAATTCTGGACAAGGTGGTACAGGGATGGTGAGATAACAAAAATTTTGATAAATTGACCCTTTTCGAAAACTTATTTGGAAAATGGACCAATGGACCGTCCTAAAATCTTATTTCAGAAATGTACCAAAAGCTCGGCACTAGTTCCGATGGCGCTGAGCCCCCACAGCTCAATGCTAGCAAGCCTGGCGCTGACCCCCATGGCGAGGGGGTAGAGCTGGCGCACCGACGTGGCGGGGTCAGCGCCGCCTGCCTTGGTGCTGACCCTTCCCTCCCCTCCCGACCTCAGCGCATGCCTATTGGTGTTGAGGTCGAGGACTTATCCCCGACCACACTCTGCCGGCCCTTGGCCCTTCCTTCTTTCTTTCTTCTTCCTACTGGAAAAGAGATGTGGCGCTAGTAGTTCTCTCTCCTTGTCACAACCTGATTTTTTGGAAAATAAATAAATTAATTAATAAAGGTTTTTCTAGAATTTATATTAAATTGTAAAGCAAATTAATCAAGTAAAGTAAATATGGGAAATAAAAATTTCTTTAATATCATAGTTGAATTTATTTTTAAGAAATTCTCTGTGTCTAATTACACTCTCTGAAATTTTTTCGGATTTTTTGGAGCTCAGCATTTAATTTTAATACAAAGATTAGTTCAGCAATTATTTGAAACAAATTCAAAATTCTTTTCCCAATCTTGGGTCGTTCCTACTCCAATCCCCTTGCATCCTTTCGTTTCGACCTAGACTAGGTTTCCCCTCCTCCAAAAATGCCTTTTGTTGCGAAGCTCGCTTCTTGAATCCCTATTTCCTTGAAAAGTCCGATTATGAAAAATCCCCTTAATTCCAAATCTGAGATTCTCGGATATATCCGAATTCCTAAAAATCTCCAAGTCTCCTATTTCCCAAATATCCATTTTCCTTTTGAAATAAATCCCCGATATTCCCTCGAAATCCAATTCCCGTTGAAATAAATTCAAATTCCCAAATATTCTAATTTTTGCCCAATTCCAATGTCCAAAAAGTATTCTCAATTTTCCAGTTCTCAAAATATTCTAATATTTAGAATGTTCCATCAAATTCCTTGTTATTTCCTAAATTTTCCAGAAAATTCCAATTTTCCAAATTTAGAGTTTTTCCTGAAAATCCCTAATTTTCCTTTCTCCTTTTCTCCTTTCTCTTTTCCTTCTTTATTTTCCTCCCTTTTCTCCTTCTTCCTTCTTTCTTCCTCTCTAATTCGGCCGGCCAGAGACCGAGTCCTCCACACCTCCTCCTCTTCGGGTCGGCCTGCACGTGCTGCCACCCTCGGCCCGGCCTACACCCAAGCTGCCGCCGGCCCAGCTCCCCCGCACGCACGTGCCACCACCGGACTCCCGAAGCGGCTGCCGCCAAATCCGGCACCCTGCTGCCACTCCGCCGCCTGCCCTAGCCACCTCCCCCATCTATAAATAGACACCGCTGCCTTATTCCTCTCCATGCCCTAGCTTCACCGCTCAAAGCCGCCACCGCCGCTCTGCTTCCTTGTGCCTGTCGTCACCGAGTGCCGCTGCCGCAATCCTAGCCGTAGCCGGAGGTCGTCGCTGTCACCTTCGTCCTCACGGGCTTCAATTGTTGCCGATGAGCACCGCCATCGCCATCCCCTCTGCATCGCCTCTGTCTCCTCTGCCGAAGCTGCTTTTGTCACACCCCGGTCTGGCACCATCGTATAACGGCACCAAATAGAGCGTGCCGTAGGAAAAATAACGCGAATTACCTTCCCGCGGAACCGCGATACGGTACCAGTCCCAGGACGTAGTGCTGGTATCCACGAAAATCAGATATGTATCATTGCAGTAACTTAAATAAATAAATAATTAAATAGACATGTACCTTAACTTACGTTGCAGCTTCGGAGCAAGCCGGAGACAGCAACAACAACACAGAGGCAGCGGCAGTAGTGTAACAGCGGATTAAGTCCCAACACACAGGCAACGGCTAGGAACCAGGACGAAACCCTAACCTTCACTTCTCAGCAACTCCAGCTTCAACTCCCGACGGAGAACTATATATATATACAGCAAGGGTGAGTACTCGCGTACTCAGCAAGCCAGGGGAACTTAGGTGGTTGTTGCAGGCTCCAAAGAAAGGCTGGTTATTTTGTAATTCCTTTTTGTTGAAATCTTTTAAATCTGCTAGTGTGTGCTTCTCACAATCAGGGCGAGGTGAGTCTCACCCGATCGGAGTGAAAGATGCATCAATCTTTATTTCTCCGGTTTTCGCAATAAGGATTTGACATCAAACGACTTCCTGAGCCAAAGCATTTTCTTAGACTTTTCGAGTCTTGTTGTCCACGATAGCCAAGCCATTTCATCGGACCTCCTGTGTCCTTGATGGCACTTCCTTCTCACAGTTCCCAAAACCACACACGCATTTGCAAACAAGGTGAAATAAAACTACGCTAAGGAATCACCTCACATCCGCCCATGACCGTGGGCACGACTGTTCAAACAGTTTAATCCTCTGCAGAGGGGGTACACTTTACCCACACGATGCGACTCACTCTAGCCACCAGCTCACACTGAGCAGGCACGATTGGTGGTCTAGAGGTTTTCGCAGCAAGGCATTTCCCTAGCCCTCCTAGGTTACCCCATGCCAACTGGAGGGGTCCTTGAGACCAATCACAGGGTAGGTCCACGACCATGCTGTACCAGGAACCCAGGAGGCAACCCCGACGCCCTCCCGCACGATCCATAGTCCAATATCATGCAAGGCGTCCCTGAGAGTCTAGTTACTTGGCCAGGGGCTTCCCAATTCACCCATGTGGTTGTACTGTCATATGCTCAGATGAAATTCCGAAGGAATCGGCCCTTAAAGCGACCACACAGGCATCACACACACCAGATCGGCCTTGTGTCGCGAATCTCCATTTTGAAACACATTTTTTTCACAAGGCACCGACCCAGGTGTCTGGTTTTCCAAACATTTCGTAAAACCAAGTTTTACCCAAGAAGTTTCCAAATTCTTAAGTTTAAAGGGCGACCGTCAGTACTCATACAATAGTGCACAAATACCGGGGTGCAATAGCGGTGGTTACAAGGGAACATGGTATTTCAATCATCAAGAAAGGATTTAATGTAGCAAGGTTGGGTTGGTCACCCGGTTTGACTTGCAGACAGGACCGAACGCTTTAGTGCACGTATATCGATGCAGGATTTCACAAATAAAATAATTAAAGTTCACATATGGGCTCGATTGATCAAAGGTGACGTGCCTTGCTCTAAGTCTTCACTGATCGTCGAGAAATCATCGTGAAATCCACTCCGAAACAAATTTCTGACGGTCGTTACTATTCACAAACACACAAAAATCTACACAAAGTCCAAGAAACAGATCCTATTTAGTGTTAATAGTAGTGCCATTAGATAGATGTCAATTTTAGAAAATTATTAGAGTTGGAATGGAGTCAATCGGAGTCACGGATAAAAAGATATGATTTTTTCGAAGATTAACTGGATTTATGGATCACTGGAAAAGTATTTATTTGATTTTCAGAGGAGAATATTCAAGGGAATATTCCCCGGTGTCACATAAAAGTGGGGTCCCTGACCAGGATGGCCCATAGGGCAGAGGGGACAGAGGGAGTGGGCTAGGGGTAGTGGTCAATGACAAGGGGGGGCCTACTGCCAGCCCAGGCCCACAGGTCAGAGAGTAGAGAGGGAATGGTAGTGGTGGTTGCTGACAAGTGGGCCCGTGGGGTAAGTGAGGGAGTGGGGCCTTGGTCTGTGGTGCATGGTGGATCGAAAGGAGGTTGGCCCAGGGAGACCGCGTGCGCGGGTAGCCGATCCGACGGCTCACAGCGACGAGACCTTGCCGGTGATCGGCGGTAAGCGGCGGCGAGCGGTTGCACCAGCGGGAAGATGAGACAGAGGTGAAACCTCTGAGCGGCTTGGATCGAGTTACCGGTGACGGAGGACGGCCGGCGACGGGAGTAACAGAAGCGGCGGTGAGAGAAAGGGAGCTAGCTCGGCGTCCATGGTAGTGCGGCGACCGTGGCCGTTCGTGGTGGCTGAGGGGAGCTAAGAGGGGAGAGCGACGGTACGGATACGGCGGCGGTGACAGAGCCGGGCGGGCGAGGAGACAGAAGGAAGGGGGCTGACGGCCACGGGAAGGAGGCAAGCTCGTTGTTTGGTAAACTGTGCTCAGACATGAATTACGCGGCCACGGGATGGGGGTGAGGAGGATCTTGCCGAGGCCTCACCAACGGGAAGAGGTGCCGATGGTGGTGGTCCTGAACTCGGGCATGTTTGGCGACGTGGGGCGAACCGGAGTAGGGTTGAAGGGGCTCGATGCCCGTGAGTGGCGGTGTTCTCAGTGGCTTCAAAAAGTGACGCTAGGTGGTGAACGACAACGACGACGAGCCCTCCAAGGAAGAGGCGACCGCGGCTCCCAGGGGCGAGCGAGAGACACGGGTGGAGGAAGAGTTCCGGGGAGATTTTATAGGTGGGGAGGGGGGGGGAGGGGGGGGAGGGGTAGAGTAGCCAGGTTGCCCGGCTGGGTCGGTCGTGAAGGGCATCCAATAATGGAGCACAATCATGGAGGAGAGAGGAATGGAATCGGCGCCGCGGAGCGGAATTGTTAGTGATATGCCCTAGAGGCAACATGGAGATGTTATATATATCACATGCTATGTTTATAACGTATTGATTGGTTCCTTGAAATAGACATTATCATTATTGATCAATGAGTACGTGACTTATTTATGAGACTCTTAATGCCAAATGTTGCTATTTCTAAATGATCCCTGATCATATATCATATGAGGAACAAATATAATTCTAATATCAGCATATGTATTGATTGATGATCATGTCTCGTGGATCATGGTATGAAGATACCAAATCGATAATATGGACATATGTTAGTGAATATATGTTAGATAGACCCGCCATGAGATACTGTAGAGATTTCATGTGTCATCAGTTAGTCTCAAGTAATGTTTATGTAGAGTCCTTAGACTTGAGATCATCATGGCTCCCAACATACGTAGTAGCTTATTTTGGGACTACTAAACACTACTCCATAACTAGGTAGTTATAAAAGTAATCTTCGGGTTTGCTATGAAACATGTAGTAGGATGTGAATGATCAAGATAGAATTTGCCCCTCCTGACGGAGAATATCTCTAGGCCCTCGATGTAATGGATTATGGAAGTGCATGGCCATGCTAGGGTGATTGAGGTGTCAATCACAAGTTTGTAATCCATCACAGGATCGAGAGAGTGATTGAGCTATTAAGAGGATGACACAAGTCTCGCCTTGAGCTCAATCGATATCATGAGGCAAAGGGATTGTATATGAGGACATTACAGGTTCAGCCGATATGATCTTTACGTATATTTTGGGTTAATATGCCTTGCTAGAGCGCTATTAAAGGGTGACCAGAAAAGGCGTTTTCAGGTCGTGACAAAATATACGTGAACCTACAGGGTCGCACGCTTAACAGGCTGGAACACTTATTCAAATGTGATTCAAATATGGGCTTGATTCGGATAGAGATATGAGTAGACTCTTACTGGGCCTCGGTCACGAGGTCTGAGTAAGGAGGTCTATATATATGGGAGGCGTGGGCGAGGAGATTGGACGTGTGTGTTTTTTTGTTGGCCTCGAGCTAAACCCTAGCCGCCACCTCCCGAGCCAAAACCCTAGCCGCTCACGAGTGCTAGTACACTCGCGATCGGTGTTCCAGCCCCGGACGTGTGGATACCGGTAGAGGCGCTGCTCGTTACGGCGTTGTCGGCCGAGATCAACTACTTCCCTACTACCTCGACGCGCATGTGGTTGGACCGGCTTCTCCAACCCTTCTTCCGTTGCACTGTGCGTCTAGTGGTAACGATCCATGATCCCTCTCTCGCATGATGTCCTAGTATGCGCGGTAGAAATTTTTGTTTTCTGCTATCGTAGCCTACGCGTACTCATAATAAAAATTAGGTGTTTATGCCCTTCCATATGTTGCACCAAAAGATAATGATCACCATATTGTAGGCCTACCAAAGTAGGATGCAGTTGGTTATCATCATTATTTGGGGTAGATGTCGGACATCTACATGCGGAAGCATTTGGTTTACTTAACAAGGTCATCAAAACAGTTTTGGATTTTGGGGCACAGGTTAGGGCCGGGGCATAGTGAGGCCACCCAACAAGCAAGAGTCACATAGGGATGTGATCAGCAAGGTGTTGCTTACCCATGTCACTAGTTTTCTAGCCGTGATGCCAAAGCTCACTAGGAACTAGTGAAATGAGGATCTTGACCCACTATATAACTTAGAGGGAGTTTTCTTGCAAAACACATAGTGGGAGTCTTTTATTAAATAGTTTAATAAAAGATAAACATAAACATAGTGCTAAACTTTGTATATTCTTATGTTGTAGATCATGTCAGCTAACGCAGCATCCAATTCTTTTAATTTGCGACCTGTTCTTGAGAAAGAAAAACTCAATGGAACAAACTTTATGGATTGGTATCGCAACTTGAAAATTGTTCTCAAGCAAGAGCGCAAGGAGTATGTCCTTGAGACTCCTTTTCCTAAGAACTTGCCTACAAATGCTTCTGTGGCTGCACGGAGAGCTTATGAGAAGCACACGAACGATTCCCTTGATGTGAGCTGTCTCATGCTTGCCACAATGTCCTCTGAGCTTCAGAAGCAATATGAGAACACAAATGCTTACAATATCATTGTGGGGTTGCGTGGTATATTTGAGAACCAAGCAAGGGCTGAGAGGTTCAACACTTCAAAGTCTTTGTTTACGTGCAGGCTTGCGGAAGGGAATCCCGTTAGCCCTCATGTGATTAAGATGATTGGCTACATTGAGAGTCTGGAAAAACTTGGTTTTCCCCTTAGCCAAGAGTTGGCTACTGATGTGATTCTCCAGTCGCTCCCTCCGAGTTTTGAGCCATTCATACTGAACTATCACATGAACAACATGGACAAGACCTTGGCTGAGTTGCATGGGATGCTTAAAACTGCTGAGGAAACCATTAAGAAAAGCACCAGTCATATGATGATGATGCAGAAAGGCAAGGGCAAGCCCAATATCAAGAAATGCACGGTCAAGAGAAAGTTAACTCCCGATGAGATCGCGAGTAGATCCAAGGCCAAGCAAGACAAGAAGGGCGCTGCTCCTGATGCAGTTTGCTTTTACTGCAAGGAATCAGGATATTGGAAGAGGAACTGCCCAAAGTACTTGGAGGATCTCAAGAAGAAGGGAAGTGCGACTTTCACTTTAGGTATAAATGTTATAGAGATCAATCTTGCTACTTCATCTACTGATTTTTGGGTATTTGATACCAGGTCAGTTGCTCACATATGCAAATCGTTGCAGGGGCTAACAAGAAGTAGAAGTTTGAGAAGGAGCAAAGTGGATCTTCGCGTTGGCAATGGAGCAAGAGTTGCTGTGGCGGTTGGCACCATGCCATTCTCTTTACCTTCAGGATTAGTTTTAAAATTGAATAATTGTTATTGTGTTTCATCTCTTTCCAAGAACGTTATTTCTGCTTTATATTTGCAAGCAGAAGGTTATGACTTTAGATCTGTGGACAATGATTGTTCTCTTTATTTCAAAGATATGTTCTATTGTCATACTCCTTTTGTGAATGGGTTATATGTTCTAAATCTTGAAGGGGCACCGGTCTATAACATTAATACAAAGAGGCAACGTCCTAATGATTTGAATCCTACGTTTATCTGGCATTGTCACTTGGGTCACATAAATGAGAAACGCATAGAGAGGCTCCATAGATATGGTCTTCTACACTCATTTGATTTTGAATCATTTGAGACACGTGAATCTTGTTTACTTGGCAAGACAAGGGCACCTTTCACCGGTCAAGGTGAAAGGGCAAGTGACTTATTGACACTCGTACATACTGATGTATGTGGACCAATGAGCTTAACAGCCAGAGGCAGTTTTGGGTACTTCATAACTTTTACTGATGACTTCAGTAGATATGGGTATGTGTACCTAATGAAACATAAGTCTGAATCTTTTAAAAAGTTCAAGGAATTCCAAAATGAAGTATAAAATCATTTAGGTAAAACAATCAAGTTTCTACGTTCTGATCGTGGAGGCGAGTATTTGAGCCACGAGTTTGGCAATCATCTGAAGGATTGTGGAATTGTTCCATAGTTGACTCCACCAGGAACACCTTAGTGGAGTGGGGTATCTGAACGGAGAAATCGCACTTTATTAGATATGGTGTAATCCATGATGAGCCAAAGTGATCTTCCATTGTCCTTTTGGGGATACGCTCTTGAAATAGCCGCGTTCACACTAAACAGAGTTCCATCAAAGTCAGTAGAAAAGACACCATATGAGATGTGGACGGGACAACGTCCTAGCTTGTCTTTCATAAGATATGGGGATGTGAGGCTTATGTAAAACGTTTGCAATCTGATAAGCTCACTCCTAAGTCTGACAAATGCTTCTTTGTCCGGTATCCTAAGGAAACAAAAGGATATTACTTCTATAATCAACATGAAGGCAAAGTGTTTGTCGCCCGACATGGTGTCTTCTTAGAGAAAGAGTTTCTCTCAAGAAGGGATAGTGGGAGAACGGTGCAACTCGAAGAAATTTGAGAAACACCTGAAAATATTTCAGCTGCTACAGAACCACAACAGGATGAACAAAGTGTTGAAGGACCTGTTGTAGACACACCGGCACCACGTAGGTTAGAGAGGTCACGTCATACACCTGAGAGGTACATGTTCTTGACCACTCAACAAAGGGACATATTGTTGTTAGACAACGATGAGCCTAAGAACTATGAAGAAGCGATGGTGGGACCAGACTCTGAGAAATGGGTTTTCAAGAAAAAGATAGACATGGATGGAAATGTTCACATCTATAAGGCACGATTGGTGGCCAACGGTTTCAAACAAATTCAAGGTGTTGATTATGATGAAACTTTTTCGTCCGTCGCGATGCTAAAGTCTATTCGGATCATTCTAGCGATTGCTACATATTTCGACTATGAGATATGGCAAATGGATGTCAAAACAACTTTCCTTAATAGAAATCTGAGTGAGGATGTGTCCGTGACATAGCCCACGGGTTTTGTCGATCACAATCAGCTGGAAGGATATGCAAGCTGCAAAGATCCATTTATGGATTAAAGCAGGCGTCTCGGAGTTGGAATATTCGTTTTGATGAAGTGATCAAAGGGTTTGGTTTCATCAAGAACGAAGAAGAGCCTTGTGTTTATAAAAGGGCTAGTGGGAGCGCACTTGTATTTCTGATCTTATATGTGGATAACATATTACTGATCGAAAATGACATTCCTATACTCGAATCTGTTAAGTCTTCATTGAAAAATAGTTTCTCTATGAAAAACTTAGGAGAGGCGGCATACATTCTGGGCATCAAGATCTATAGAGATAGATCAAAAAGGCTAATTGGATTATGTCAAGATACATACATTGACAAGGTGTTGAAGAGGTTCAACATGCAGGATTCCAAGAAAGGTTTCCTATCTATGTCACATGGTATAAATCTTAGCAAGAGTCAGTGTCCTAGTATATTTGATGAGTGGGATAAGATGAATGCGATCCCATATGCTTCAGCCATTGGGTCCATTATGTATGCTATGCTTTGTACACGTTCAGATCTCTCGTATGCTTTAAGTGCTACGAGTAGATATCAATTAGATCCAGGTGAAGGTCACTGGATTGCTGTAAAGAACATCTTGAAGTACTTGAGAAGAACTAAAGATGTGTTCCTTGTCTATGGAGGTGAAGAAGAGCTCGTTGTAAATGGTTACATTGATGCTAGCTTTCAAACTGATAAAGACGATTTTAGATCGCAATCTGGATTTATGTTCTGCCTAAATGGCGGTGCGGTGAGCTGGAAGAGTTTCAAGCAGGAGACGGTTGCTGATTCTACAATGAAAGCCGAGTACATTGCAGCTTCTGAAGCTGCTAAAGAAGCTGTTTGGATCAAGAAATTTGTTTTCGAGCTTGGTGTGATGACTAGTGCCTTTAGTCCGATAGACCTCTACTGTGATAATAGTGGGGCCATTGCGCAAGCCAAGGAGCTTAGATCTCACTAGAAGTCCAAGCACATTTTACGGCGTTTTCATCTCATCCGCGAGATAGTGGAGAGAGGCGATGTAAAGATATGCAAAGTACAAACGGATTTGAACATTGCAGATCCATTGACAAAGCCGCTTCCCCAGCCAAAGCATGAGGCTCACATTAGGGCAATGGGTATTAGATACCTATATGGTTGACTTTAGTACAAGTGGGAGACTGTTAGTGATATGCCCTAGAGGTAACATGGAGATGTTATATATATCACATGCTATGTTTATAATGTATTGATTGGTTCCTTGAAATAGACATTATTATTATTGATCAATGAGTACGTGACTTATTCATGAGACTCTTAATGCCAAATGTTGCTATTTCTAAATGATCCCTGATCATATATCTATGAGGAACAAATATGATTTTAATATCAGCATATGTATTGATTGATGATCATGTCTCATGGATCATGGTATGAAGATACCAAATCGATAATATGAACATATGTTAGTGAACATATGTTGGATAGACCCGCCATGAGATACTATAGAGATTTTATGTGTCATCAGTTAGTTTCAAGTAGTGTTTATGTAGAGTCCTTAGACTTGAGATCATCATGGTTCCCAACATACGTAGTAGCTTATTTTGGGACTACTAAACACTACTCCGTAACTAGGTAGTTATAAAAGTAGTCTTCGGGTTTGCTATGAAACATGTAGTGGGATGTGAATGATCAAGATAGAATTTGCCCCTCCTGACGGGAGAGATATCTCTGGGCCCCTCGATGTAATAGATTATGAAAGTGCATGGCCATGCTATGGTGATTGAGGTGTTAATCACAAGTTTGTAATCCATCACAGGATCGAGAGAGTGATTGAGCTATTAAGAGGATGACACAAGTCTTGCCCTGAGCTCAATCGATATCGTGAGACAAATGGATTTGTACATGAGGACATTACAGGTTCAGCTGATATGAGCTTTACGTATATTTTGGGGTTAATATGCCTTGCTAGAGGCCGCTATTAACAGGGTGACCAGAAAGGCATTTCCGGGTCGTGACAAAATATACGTGAACCTACAGGGTCGCACGCTTAACGGGCTGGAACACTTATTCGAATGTGATTTGAATATGGGCTTGATTCACATAGAGATCCGAGTAGACTCTTATTGGGCCTCGGTCCATGAGGTCCAAGTAAGGAGGTCTATATATAGGGAGGCGAGGGGCCGAGGAGATTGACGTGTGTGTTTTTTTGTTGGCCTCGAGCTAAACCCTAGCCGCCACCTCCCGAGCCAAAACCCTAGCCACTCACGAGTGCTAGTACACTCGCGATCAGCGTTCCAGCCCCGGACGTGTGGATACCGGTAGAGGCGCTGCTCGTTGCGGCGTTGATCGGCCGGAGATCGACTACTTCCACTACTACCTCGACGCGTGTGTGGTTGGACCGGCTTCTCCAACCCTTCTTCCGCTGGACTGCGCGTCTAGTGGTAATGATCCATGATCCCTCTCTCGCATGATGTCTTGGTGTGCGCAGTAGAAATTTTTGTTTTCTGCTATTGTAGCCTACGCGTACTCCTAAAGGAATTTTTCGGGATGGCGTGATTCGATCAACGGCGGTGATTTGGGGGCCGAGAATGGCGGCGTATCGTGCGACGGTGTTTGTTGCATGGGGGTGGGCTTTCTTGGCCAATGTAGGACGCGGCGGGGACGTGAACGGCATGGCAGGTGGCTTTTGACCGTGGAACCGCAGCGGGAAAGAGGGGAAAAGTGGGTGAGAGGCAGGAGAGAAGGAAGGTAGTGCTGCGATGGTTGTCCCGACCTTGGCGGCTAGCAGCGGGCGCCTATGGGACCGAGATGACGAACGGGAGTCCGGGGAGGACTTTGGCCAAACGGCTTGGAGGCATTGGACGGGTTGGAACAGGGGGGGGACGGAGGAGGAAGACGGTGTACAGTGCCGGGGATCGACGGCTACGTAGCGGGCAGGCCACGCAGCGCGTATCTGGTGACTCGGCGCGGCTCTTGGGCTGCGTGGCGGCTCGCGCGCGAGAGTGATGGGAGATCAACGGCGGCCGAGTGAGGGCGTGGGACACGTGGCACGGATCGGGTGCGTTCGGCGGGAAGCACGCGGTGCCCGTGGGCGAAGGAGATCCAACTGCAAGCGGGTGGCTCGGGACACGCACGTGTCGAGCATCTGGGGGTGCGCCTTGCGTGCGCGGCGGCTGTGGGCTAGCTGGGCCAAGGGGAAATGAAGAGTAGGTCGGCCCGGTGAGAATAGTGCCATTTCTCCTTTTCATGTGAATTATTTGGAGGGCTTTTTGGAGGTTTTTAAAAGGGATTTTGGATTCAAACTTCATATTTTAATTTCAGAAAAATTCAGGGACCCAAGGGGTAAATTCCAAGAGATAGTTTGGATATTTGGTGAGAGTTTTGTCTGGGAGTTTTTCTGTGGTTTTGATAAATTGCAAGGAAAGGTTGCAAGGAGTGAAAGGATTCAAATTCAAAATCTTCAACTTGAATTTATAGGTGTTCAAGGGAGTTGAGGAATTTTTCAAGGAGGTCAAGGGTAGAAAACCGACACACACACACACACACACACATATATATATATATACATACATACATATATATATACCTATGGGTAGGTTTATGGGTGTTTATGCACACACACACACACACACACACATATATATATATATATATATATATATATAGTGGTATATATTTATATATATGTACATAGGTTGGTGGAGTTGAGTGGTAGGGTTGATGTTGATATAGGTATATACATGTTCAGATATGTAGGTATATGCTCAAGGATATATATACACACACACACACATGGTGCATATATATATAGTTATATTGACGGAGAGGGTTCGGATGGGGGTTCGATGCCTAAGTTGTATTATTTAACTTGGGATTTCTCAGGGATTCAAGGGAGAGGAGAACAAGGGGTTTACGGGAAGATTCAAAAGGGAATATTTAGAGTTCCGATATCGGATATTCGGAACGGATATCGAACCAGAGATTTTGGCACATCGGTTCAGATATTGAAGCAGGAGATTTCTCAAGGAAGAAACTGAGGGAGTTGTTGTCAGGGTTTTAGGACCGGAGCTTGATGACGGTGAGTCGAATCTGGGGATTGCTTTAGAATGGAGGATTTTGAGAGGAGGGATTATCGAGATCAAGGTGGAGAGACAGATTGAGATCCAGGCATGACATACAAAACAGCACACAAGATCAAAATTTTCACAGGTAGATTTTAGCGAAATATTATTTAACGTCTCACTGAAAGCGGGGCGCTACAGCTTTTGACCGCTGTCACCTCCGTCTCTGCCCCCATCTCCTTTGTCCAGTGCCACCCTCGGTCGTCGTTGCCGCTGGTTGCCATCGTGTTGGCGTAGCTATCTCCTCACCATGCCACCCCTGTCTTGCCGCCCTCCACTGCTGGTTGCCGTCGAACACCTGCCATGCCGAGCGCCGATGCCGCGCCATAGGTGCTGGCGCATGTTCACTTTGCCGCCCCAGCCGTGTGCCACTAACTAGTGGACCCCACCGACAGTATCTCCCCTCTGTGTGACATGTGGGCTGAAGAATAGAACTCCGAGCCATCTCAGCCATCGGATCACCCATTCCAATCAGTGCCCTGCGATCTTTTTAAATCCCCAACCGGATCTCGGCCGTTTAATGTTCCCGATCCAATCTCAACCATTGAATTTCCTTAATCCATCCTGTGGCCACGTCAGCCCTAGCGGCCGTGTCACCCTGCCACCTCAGCCGCCACATCATCTCCTCTGTCCACATGTTGCCACATGGCAATCCATGTCACCGATCCACCGAAGCCATCCCTCCCTCAGTCCATAGACCCGATCTACCATGGACCATCTCACTGACAGTGGACCCCACCTCCATTATTCATCTGAAAATAATTCTTTTAGTTGGAATTCCGAGGGAATATTCCCAATAATATCCTTTTTCAATTGTTTTTGGATTTTCTCTAAATTCTAACTTCCAAAGGCTATAACTTTTTCGTTTGAACTCCGATTCGACATGTTCTTCTTTCTAAATTCATCTAAAATAAAGATTTACATGTTTGTGTACTATTTATGTACTATTTGTTTGGATTTTCTTATTGTTTTTCCTCGTTTTGCGTGTAATCGTGTAGTTTTCGATGTTTTGGATGAGCATGAAGTTCGAGGAAGAGTTTCAGAATATCAACTGATGACTTCTCTATTGCAAGACAAGTCACACGACAATCCCCTTGAGCATATTAATTGCAATTGTAAAAACTATTTTGTTTTAAAGTTATTGCATGCAAACTTTGGAATGTCATTATTACGGGTATTTATTATTATTCCTATATTCCTTGATTATGACCATTTTGCTATTGATACCTTTACCTTGGTACCCTAAGTAATTAATATTGACTTGCTAGTTTCTAACTAATGATCTAGCTTGATTAATTAGGTTTTGCTTAGCCATGCCTAGAAACATCGGTGCCATTTTATGTGGGATAGCTATTGATTCACTCATGATTAATTACTGGTTAATGATTATGCTTCACGACGGTTGGTCATGGTTGGTTAATTAAATGTGCCAACTAAAACTTGATTAATGGTGGGTGATGAGCACATGGAATGATGATGTTGCTAGTGGTGCTCATGACAATTAAGGATCGGTTCACGAGTTACTGTTGCGAAGCAATACCCGTACTAACCACAAACTAGAATGGGTAATGGCGGGATTTGAAATGTGATGCGTTCAGCAGGAGGCATCGGGGCGTGTTTGTGGCAGTCATAAGTTCACGCATGGCAATCATAAGTCCATGAGTTTGGGCGCTGGGCTGTCTCCCTGTTAGGCACCTGATCAACCTTACCGGAGACAGGTGGCTCAGCGTGTGGCTCTCTTGTTCTGCGTGTTACATGGATGGTTCTGTCATAACTTCTTTCTGAGGTACTGTGGTGGTATTGAGGCACATGGTAACATATTGTGGAGTTGTTTCTTGTGGGTAAATTTGTACACCTCTGGCCAAAGTAGAACTGTTCGAATAGCCGTGCCTGCGGTTATGGACGACCTAGCAATGTTTTTCATGATTAGTCCCACACTACTCATTAATAATGATAATTTGATAATTGATGATAACTTGATAGCTCTAGGTTTGGAGGGTTTGGGCTAGAACTGCATCGGAGTGCTGTTCGGTGATAGGTTTACTGTTGATAATAATTTAACTATACTATTTTTGCAATGCTTTTAAATGCAAATGTTTTAAATGCTGTTTATGCAAAAGAGCCATATTATGCCTTCCTTGGAATCTTGTTGCATTACATTGTATTTCTGTGTGGCTTGTTGAGTATGGTGGGTGATACTCAATTTTGCAATATTACCATCATTAGAGTGAAGATTTGCAAGGAAGGAGATGGTTTTCGTGTTTGGCTTATACCCCAGTTGAGCTGCCTGTGGGCTTGGTGCTGAAGCTTCGCTAGATTGTCGTTTAGCTACTATTTTCTTCTTGTAAGGGCTAAGTGCCTCTTTTGTAAGTATTTAACGTTATTTCGTTTTGATTATGTTTATCAAATTATCGATTTGTGTACCTTGGCTGATTCCTAAACGAGGGTTTAATGCACAAATTAGCTTTGGAAATTTGTAGTGAATTTTTGAGCGTGGCAAGTTGGTATCAGAGCCATCTTGATTGTAGGATAAGCCAAATGGTCAGACCTTAAGAACAACTTTTCTGAAAAACTTATTTGTGAAAAATTCTCCTCTCATCTACGGAATTCATCACAAAATTTTTATCTATCCTTCCTTCTTCCTTCAATTGGTTTAGTGCTAAACCTGGTGGTTACAACAATGAAGATGCTAGAAGTTGTCAATGGTGTCAACCTACTGAAGTCGTTTCAAGCATCGGAGAGCGCCAAGGAAGATTCTCGGACCCGATCGTCATGTCGTCAAGGTGGAATAAAGACTACGCGCATGACATCGACCGTAAACCCAAACCCTTTCCTGAAGTAACCTGAAGAGTATTGACATTAGTAGTAGCACATGTGTTTCTTGCTTGTGTCTAGGTATGGTCTACATCTGGGGATGTAACCATACTAGGTTGTTTGCTTAATCAACTAAACTGTAACTACTTACTCACGACACATCAGTAGTAAAACATGGTTAAGGTCCTCTATAGTGTAACCCCTTCTTTCTTGCCCTCTGGCACCTGCAACAGATGGTCAACACCAGGAACGAAAGTTATGCAGAGAACAACAACAACGCCAGTGGTGGTTCCAACACATAGAATGATGGAGCAGCCAACCATATCCCTAACATGCCGGAGAACCCCACGCTTGCTCAAGTCTTAGCCAACCTGACCCAATTAATGGCCTTGATGATGCAACTGATGCAGAACAACCAAGCTCATAATCAAATACCAGCTCCTCCGCCCCACTCCAAGCTATCTGAGTTTCTTCGCGTAAGGCCACATACGTTTTAATGCACTACTAATCTAGTGGAAGCTAGTGACTGGTTGCATGCTATCGAGAAGAAACTAGACCTATTCAGTGTACGAATACACTGAATCAAGAGAAAGTCGCCTTTGCCTCACACCAGCTTCATGGACCTGCTTCAGAGTGGTGGCATCACTTCAAGATGAACAGAGTAGAAGGTCAGCAGATTACCTGGCAGAGTTCATCGATGGTTTCAAGAGGACCCACGTTCCTGCTGGAGTAGTTGCTTTGAAGAAACGGGAGTTTCGTGCTCTTAGGCAAGGTAACCGTACTGTGACGGAGTTTCTACATGAGTTCAACCGCTTGTCACGTTATGCTCTGGAAGATGTGCGTACTGATGAAGAAAAGCAAGAGAAGTTCCTAGAAGGTTTGAATGATGAGCTATCAGTTTAGTTGATCTATGGGGACTATGATGATTTTCAGAAGCTGGTAGGCAAAGCAATTTGCCAGTAAGATAAGCAGAACAGGATAGAGAACCGCAAGAGGCGAATGACTGCTTATAAGGGACTCCAGAGCAGCAACCAGAGACAGCGGACTATGCCATTTCATATTGGTGGATCATCCCCGGCACTGCAAGCCTCCCTGAAAGCCAACCCCAATGGTCACGATCAAGACAACAGGAGCAATGAGGTGGACAATGCTCAAGGATCTCAACCGACGCTAGTTCAGCCTGACCAGCCTCAATAGGACAACAATGGGAAAAATACGTTTTTGTGCTACAACTGTTTTGAGCCGGGCTACTTTGCAAAACAGTGTCCAAAGCCAAAGCGTCACTAGCCATAGGGACTTGTCAACAATATCGTTATCACCGGATCCAATGCAGTGCCGATTACCTCCCTAAGTGATGTAGATGAGCCAGCTAGATTGGAAGAGTAGTAGTTACTTAGCCCTAGAATGTTCATGGAGAGTTATGGAATAAGTTAGCCTTTAGTTTATCTATGCCTCTTTTCTTTCTAGCCGTATCGAATCTTGGGATGAGATTCTTTGTAAGGGGGTAGTTTGTAACAGCCCGATTTTTTGAGAAATAAATAAATTAATAAATAAAGGTTTTTTTCTAAAATTTATATTAAATTATAAAGCAAATTAATCAAGTAAAGTAAATATAGGATTAAAGGGGAGGATTGGAGGAAGAAGGGGAGGAAGGAAGAAGGGGAAAGGAGGCTAACTTGTGGGACCCACTTTCAAATTGAAGAGTCTATTAGAGAGACCGTTGGAGTGGACAAGAATTACGGAGAGAGAATATTTTGGGTAGATAGCCATATGGCCATTTGGAGAGCCAGATTTGGCTAGACTTTTGAAGATGCTCTCACATACTATACATACAGTTTGTTCAATGGTGCAGTTGAGCTTTACACTGAACGGATCTGAAGGTCGAGCTGAGTAAATAACTAGACAAATATGCACGACAAGGCATGCAACACTAGCCCTAGCGTTTGCATGCATTCCCAGACGACCTTTGATTCTTTGTTCTTTTAATTTCATTTTGCCATTGAAGGCAGACGATAGATACAATTAGTAAAAATTCTAGGGATACAGCACTGACTGAGAGTTGAATAGAAAACAGTACCCTTGCTAGACCTATATAAATACTCTCTCCATATAAAAATGTAAGTCATATCAGTTTGTACACTAACACAGAACCGGGTTATCACTGTTGGGCTATCATTGCCGATTCGGCGTGAACCGGCAGTGATATTGGTCCACCACGGTTTCCCGTCCAAACAGATGGTCCAGACCATCAGTGCGATTAATTGGTCGGACGGCCTGGACTATCTTGGTGGACCGTCCAGCCCACTAAAATAACCGGACCTTCCGTCCTATTGTTTGGATCGTCCGGATAGAGCAGTATTTTTTAACCCCCGAAGTGGCTATCATTGACAGACTGAGAGATGAACCGACAGTGATATATTTCACATCACTATCGGTTGATGTCCTCATCCAGTAGAGTTATCATTACCAGATCCAAAACCGACAGTGTTGCTCACAAACAACACTGTCATCAGCCCACTGTCAGAACCAAAAACGGCAACTATACCGGTTTTGAACCGACAGTGATAACTTGATCTGTGGTAGTGGTAGGCTCTCTGTACAAATTTTTTTTACTAAAATACTTACATGTAGTACTGTTGCATGCATTTATAACCTACGAAATGTATGTGTATAATAGATATTAAGGGTAAACAACTCATCAAAAAGTGCTTAAAAACATATGTGCTCTAAAATCTTTTAGAAAAGCCATAAAAATATAAGCTCTACAAGTTTGTACGGTGGGAGTACTACCAAGGACTCTAATATCGATAGTTCTGATATTTGCATTAAGATTCGGAACATCCAACCCCCAGCTGTCAGCACGTCAGATTACCAGTCACAGAGACTTAATTAAGTAACTTTCATTTCCTGCTTTATTTAACTTATGTCATAAATATTCGTCACCGTTCACCAGCTACAATAATTTCTGCATGATCCAACGTCGTCTCTGCTCAAACCATGGTTTCACCTCTTACAAGTCAACAGTACATACGTTCATCTAGAAGAAACTGTACGTGGCATGCAAGCAAATTTACATCTTAATTTCTACTCAAACAAGAAAAAAGATGTGTTCCGGTCCCATTTAGGGAATTTTTAAACACAAGAATATGAAAAATGCAATATTCCATAGCCATGGCTTTGGATCATGAAATAAGCATTGTTGACATAACTACGCCTCAACTTGGACTGGAGATTTCGTGTCTCAACATTGATGGATTATTCTCTCATCGGAAAATGCAATAATTTCCAGATATGATGTTTGATTGGTTAAATAGACACAGAAAAATAAAAAAAAAAGAAAACAAGAGAGGATTTATGCAAGCTCTTGCAATTCTTAAAGAATGACACAATCACAATTCCTACAAAATCTGTAGAAATTTTCTTATTTTATGGGATTCTATAGATCGAGGTACTCACAATATGATTATTAATTTTAAATAAATTTCTAAATATTTATTTCCTCTAAATTTCTTCAGTGAATTATAGATATAACATTATGATTAATCAGTGTTAGCAATTATGTTCATTTGGAATTCACAAAAATGTATAAATACTATATAAAATTCATATGTTCCAAACTATTAGTTAACTTTTTTCTTATTCGAGATGGAGGTCACGAATGAATTGGTCTACATGGTGAAAGAGGAGCAAACTAGCAATGCAATGCTCGTTTGTAGATGCTGGACATTAGGTAATATTATGAACGGAAACTGTCCCAATTTTGGAGTAAGTAACAGACAAGGTAATTAGGGGCACCCAAATATATATCTTCAATTCTTATACTCCTCTCTATAAAAAAATATAAGGTGTCCTTGTTTTACATAAAATCAACATTCATAGAATTTGACTAATAATCAAACTAAAAATATATATTTTTGGGTCATGCATGTAGTATCATTAGATTCGTATTTAAAAAAACTTTTATATAATATTAATTTTATAGTTGTTAATAATATATTAAGTATACTATTGGAGACCGTGTCAATAACATGCACGGTTTACATATACGGTGGGAGTAGTACAAAATTAGCACAGTTTAAAAATCTTGCCGCCAATAGTTATTCAAATTAAACAACCCAAAATCTAAACATAAAAGATATAACACGGTATCATGTGAATCAAATGAAAGAAAAAACCAGAGTGGTTTGTACGTACTCGCTACTTGCTAATTATTACTAGCCTATGCATAAATAATGAAGGTAAAAACAAAAATAACAGTTTAAAACTTGTTTAGGGATTACAAGTAACCCAAGTTTTTAAAAGTATATACAAAGATCGATGAAATAAAAAAATTACATATCATATTCATGTCATAAGCACGCATCCATTGATGTTGCATGCAAATGCATATATTCTCAATTACTAAAATCGAATCTGAAATCAATTGTAAACCCTAAATCTTCACAATACCACCTCATTCACCCCCGAGCGAACCCCACCAAGAAACTAAGAAGAAAGCAAAAAAACAAGAGGAAAAAAGATAAATTAGTAGAATCAAATCGAAACCCTAGCTAGATAGCAAACTGATCAAGCTAGGTTGCATGCAGATGCATTCGCCATGGACATCCCTTCAGCTGGAACGCCAAGCTAGGTAGCCAAGAACTCCCATGCGTGCATGGCCATGGTCACTTGAGGAAGAGATCGAACCAGGGGTCCGGCTCGCTCCACAGCAGCGCCGCCGCGTAGTCCTCCTCCTCGTCGCCGCCGTGGTAGGTACCCCACCCGGCCTCCTCCGTGGCCGCCGCAGCAACATCCTCTGGCGCCGCCACGGTCTGCGTTTCAGCCGTAGAAGACACGCTAGCACCTAGAACAGCCGCCGGCTCGGCAGCAGCTTTCTGTGGCGGCGGCGGCGGTGGCGGCGTGGTCGTGGTCGTGGTGACCGTGGACGCGGAGGCCGTGCTGGCGTAGTACAGCGGCAGCTGGGGCGGCGGCTGCTGCTGCAGGAGGTGTAACTGGTGGTGATGGAAGGCGGCGAGGTGCGGCGGGCGCGGCAGGAGCGGGCGGAGCGGCGGGGCGGCGGAGGAGGCCGCCGAGGAGGCAGCCTCGGAGGAGGACGGCCCCGTCGCCGGCAGGAGAGGCGGCGGCACGGTGAGGTTGAGGTGGGCGCGGGGCCCGTAGAGGAGGAGCGCGGCGCGGTCGTAGGCCCGGGCGGCGTCCTCCGCGGTGGCGAAGGTGCCGAGCCACTTGCGTGAGCGCTTCCGCGGCTCGCGGATCTCCGCCACCCACTTCCCCCAGCTCCGCTGCCGCACCCCGCGGTACCGGAACTTGGCGTTCTCCGGCCCGCCCTTCCCCGCCGCTTTATTCTTTGCTCCCCCGGCCTTCCTCCCTCCTTCGCCGCAGCTGCTGCTCACCGCCGCCGCCGCCGCCACGTTGTCGCTGCTGGGATCCATCGAGAGGAGGAGCCTGCAGCTATAATAAGCGGAGGAGGCCGAGCTGCTCCTGCTCTGTGGCCGCGGAGAGGGATGGGCAGGAGAGAGAGAGAGAGGGGGGGGGGGGGGGGGTGGGGGGGGGGGTGAGAAATGGGTTAATTTGCGTTGGGAGAGGGAGTGGGGAGAGAGAGGGGCGGAGGCCGAGGAGGATGTGCTTGGTGGAGAGGGGCGGTGGTCAAATATAAAGCTAGAGCATAGCTAGTGAGGAGCAGAGTGAAAGAGAGACAGAGTGAGCAGTGGAGTGGAGTACAGCGAGCGATCGAGCTGCATGAGCTTGCAGCACAGGAGGGGGTTGAGGTATGGTCGTTTCGTATGGAAGGTCACTTCAATTCGATCTCTTGTGCGCGCATGCGTGATGGATATGGATAGATGGATGAATGGATCGATGGTATTCCTATGTGATATGATGTGCCTGCGTTTCAAGGTTGAAACCATGGCACGCAGTAATGTCAAGACATTTAACCGTTAATCTCTACTCGTTTTCATGGAGCATTCATAAAGTGCGAATAATAAATGCCTATCTCAGCACTCTCCATCCAAATGGTTATGAGTTATGACTATGAATACTCCATCCATTTTAAATTATTTATCGTTCTAGCAAATCCCATGTTAACTAAGGAGTTATGGCAAATTACATTGTTACCCTTATTAAATACATTGTAGTTGTATTTTCAAAGTAGCCATTAACTCTAATTGGTTGAGGTGAACCAATGAGAGCTGTGAGTACATTAATATGTGGCTGCATTGATGAAGAGTAGAGAGAAAAGTTCATATCTAAAAGTGCTTCGAAACGTGAGAATAACAAATATTTTGGCAAAAAAAATTAAATCCTAGAACGACAAGTAATTTAAAACGGAGGAAGTATTTCCACTTGGTCAAACCGCCAACCTCTTCTCATTCTCCTCCACAATTTGATGGCTATATATGCCACTCATAAACAAACGTGATATCTTTTTTCAATATTAATAAAAACAGTGAGAAAGATTTTTTTTTCAAAACACAAAAGTAGACACTCATATAACGCGCGTGTACCTACCCCTATGAAGACATACATGCATACACTATCTCCATGAGTATCACCGATAGACTAAGCTGGCACCATACCCCTCTGAAGCGCATACCCACCCCAATGAAGGCATTCACGTACACCCTACCCCTATAAGCACCTCCAATAAACTGAACTGCATATCTTGAGATTAACAAAGTCACCACAGGCGCCCACCACTATGAAGGCACACACACTGTACCCCTATAAGCACCTTCGATAGATTGAGCTCACACCATACCCCTATGAGACTGAGCTAGCACCCTACCCTTATGAGCACCTCTAATAGATTGAGCAGCATATCTTGAGATTGATGAAGTCACCACAGACGTCTCGCTATCGATAGGTACATTGCCTACCACAATTAGCCATAAATGCAAGCATTCTTGCCAAGTCTAGGGACTTAAACCTAGATGGACAGGTTCCACCACAAGGGACCTAACAAGTTGACCTAATCTCAGTTCACATGAGAACGCATTTTCTTATACTACTCTCTTCAATCTTGTGTGCACAATGATCTAGAAGAACCTTTGTACATTTCGAACGAAATGGAGTGTTTAAGGAGCAGTGGGATACATATAGCCTGCTATAAAGGATTAATTGTACTCCCTCAGAAATATATAGGCATTTTTTTTGAGGAAATCTTTAGGACAAGATTTTAAACATGATTGCTCTTAAAACACAAAGATACAACATTAGTAAGAAAACCCGCCACCAAATCTTGCAAATTTCCGACCATTGCATTGCAATCCTACAGCCCACCTTCTCCCCTTCATCCATTACTCTCCACCGGCCCTTCCTCCTCAGTTCTTGCAACTTGACGAGTTCCGCCACAGCCGCCATGTATCTCGGCTCCCACCCCATGCACCATCGCCTCTGACGCCGACGAGGCCCTAAGACCTGCCTCGGCACTGCCTTCTCCTTCGCCTTTGTTTCTTCGTCTCCCATCATCTTCCTCGTCTCGGTGTGTCTCCTGAAAGGATCGTTTGAGGTCTAGATGAGGGTGAATAGACTAACTTAAAACTTTACACGACAGTGAAAAGTGGAACCTGGTCGGATATTCTGATCTAATGTTGGATATTCTGGTTAAAGGCAGGATATTCCAATATGACTAAAATGCGAACAATCAAAGCATAACCTTGATCAACAAGACCTACCACTAGAGCAAGTCTACAAGCACAAACAACAACTAATTACTTGTGACAACACAAAGAAAATCTAGTAATGCAAGCAACAGAAAGATTTCACCAAGATTCGAGATGACGGCATTGTTCCCAAAGTTCAGATCCTTGAGGTGATCATATGTCTCTGTTGAGGGGCTCACAAAGAACCGGGTCTCTTTCAACTCTAGTCCTCACGAGGTTGCACGAATGTACTCCTCCTTGGCTAGTGGTATCTTTTTCCTTGCGAGGGCGAGATCCAGCCTTCACATACTTTCCTTGGCTCACCACAAGCGAATCAGTGCCTTAAGGACGGCACCTAGCTGTCTAGAAGAGTTATCAACCTCTAAGAGTAACAAATTCCACACAAATGCTCCTGGATTCAACCCCAGTGCTAAAGAATCACGAGAAGCACACCACACTAGGTCCCAAACTGAAATCCACACACAAATATGCGAATCACGAAGATCGAAGAAGATTCAAAGCACTTAGCACAAAGCTCATAGCCCAAAGCCTCAATTGATTTGAAATGAATGGCTTACCCTAGAAAGGGTGTGGGGTGTGGCTTTTATAGCCCACCCTCAAATCTACCCATTGGAAGGGAAAAATTCATTCTACATCGAATGTTCTAACCACATATCGGAAATTCTGACTAATTAAAATGCCCTTCCAATGGTCAAAAATGAAATAGCAGGTCTCAAAAAAAATGGATTGGATATTCCGACAAAAATATCAGAAATTTCGACCCAACATTTTTGGCCAAGATTGAGAGTTGAGTTTCTTGAAATATTGGATAATCCGGGCCATTGGATATTTTGACTACTGGTTCGGATATTTCGATCGGAGATGTTGAGCCAAACAAAGTTTAACAAAGAGCTTAGTTCACTTGAAAAAAAAAATGAGTTTTTTGGTCTGTCGGATATTTTGAGACAAGCATTGGAAATTTTCGGTCAAACACTCAAGCCAAAAAAAATAACCGAGTACCTCAAAAAAGGGATAGTCCGATGGGTTAGATATTCCGACATTGCGTTGGATATTCTGATAACTTTCAATCAAGGGCCAACCCAAGAGTCGAGTTTGCTGCAACAACGGAAATTTCAATGCGTCGGATATTACGGCAAACACCCTGGATCATTGAGCACTAAAGTTCAATCATAGCTAATGCATGGCATCCCTCTTAATAGTACGGCAACCTTAGACTTAAGAAATCAAAAAGATACATTTACCAAATAGTCCCGATGCTGTCTTTTCACAACTTTTATCACATGATTACTAATTTCATTCTTTTCAACCGACTCAAGGATTAGTCATCTAGAAATTACTTAAGAAACACAATAGTCACCTCTAATTGCTTGTCATTAATCACCAAAATTAAATTAGGGGCTAGATGCACTTTCATCCCCGCTCCAGCCCCATCCTTCGTCTCCAGAGGATCCCACCACTAGAGCCGCCCACCGCCACCTAGCCACTACCTTCGTGATTCCCCCACTACCTCCACTGCCTCTCCTACTCGGCAGCCTTGCCACCCTCCCAAAGCCATCGCCCACCACTGCCCTAGCCTCCCTCTAAATCCAGGGAACTACCCCCTCTTCCCTCTCCCACCCACCCCAACCCATCCCAACCCCAAGCCAGAAACCTTTGGTTGAGGCCACCATCGCCGTCGCTGGAGTTCATTGAGGTTGCCAGAAATGGAGGAGAAGGAGGCCTGGCACACAAATCTTCAAGTGAATTGGATATATCAAAATCTATAGAATTAGCATTTGATGAAAGCCCTTTGAAATATGAATGTATTAGTATAACTTTTATACGCTAAATGTATTTGTAGTTTGACAAATTATTGGTTAAAGTTTACAATGTTTGACTTCTCCAAAATATCATGCACATTATATTCTTGTACGAAGGGAGTAAAAATATTTCCCATATGGTTGAAGTATGGTATATGATGTTGATAAAGATTAACATACATGGGAAGGCCGGGCGGCGTCAATTTGCCAACATCATTGTGTAATTAACCATGAAAAGCCCATTTATTAATATTAGAGACTGGTTAGTTTTATATGGTAGTATATTAAGATGTCATTTCTCAAATTTCCATATAATGTCATGGTGTTCTTTCTTTCAAAATTTTGCAATGCTTCTCCTCCGCGACTAGCAAACTACTACAAAACAACACATTCATGCCACCTTATCAGTGCCGGTTACGGAAAACCCAACACTGATATGTTGTTTTCCACCCACCCACCTAGTCCGCGCCCTCCGTGGGTAATAACCGGCACTGATGAGTAGTCAACAGTGTCTGTTCGGGACACAAACCGGTATTGATTGGCGGACGCACCATGGGTACTGGTTTGTATTTCCAACCGGCACCGATGAGCCCCAATTCAGTGCCGGTGGCGAGGTTGGGCAGGGGTTTGGGCAGGAAACCCATCTATGCCGGATGCCCATAAAAGCCGACACTACTACTGCCCTCATGAGGGCTGGTTGGAAATACAAATCGGTACACATAGTGATTGTGTGAAAAACAACCGTTGCAATTATTTAATAATTTCAATGTTGTCAAATCTTGGTGTTGATTCACTTTATTTTTTATGTCCCGCAATTAATTGTAGACATAGAACATGATTATGTGAAAAATAATCGTTGCAATTTTTTGTTCTCTCTCAATTATGCGTTATAATATGTCACGTCCGGAAATTCACCAAAATTTCCAAAGCAAATTTGTGCATTAAATCCTCATCTAGGAATCAGCCGACGTACACAAATCAACAATTTGATAAACATAACTAAAACGTAATAGCGATAAATACTTACAAAAGAGGCACTTAGTCCTCACACAAAAGAAAACTGCAATAGAACGATAATCTTAGCGTAGCTTCAGCTCCAAGCCACAGGCAGCTCAACTGGGATATAAGCTAAACACCAAACTTCTCCTTCCACGCAAATCTTCACTCTGATGATTGTAATATAGCAAGACCGAGTACCACCCACCGTACTCAACACACCACACATGGAATGTAAAATAATACAACAGGATTCCAAAGGAAAAGCACAGTATGACTTATTTACATAAACAACATTTAAAACATTTGTGTTTAAAATCATTAGAAAATAGTAGAGTTTATTTAATATCAACATTGAACCAATCACTAAACATCACTCCAATGTAGTTCAGGCCTAAAACATAACCCTCCAAACTGGAGTTATCAAGTTTCCATCATTTATCATCATCAGTGAGTAGTATGAGACTAATCACGAAAAACATTTCTAGGCCGCCTGTCGATGTTTTGTATTGGTAATAATTATATGGGCTTATTCGTCGGACCTAAACTCGATGGATTCGAAAGGACACACAAGATTTATATTGGTTCAAGCCCTTGAGGTGAGGTAATACCCTACTTCCAGTTGTGGTATATTGCTTTCGCGGTATTCTCTGGTGAGATTGTGATATGCCATAGGAGGCTCCCTACCCTCCTTATATATTAGAGAGATGAGAATTACAGGGTAGGAAATACAGTCGGATACGACCAAGAGCTTTTCTTATCAGTACGTAAAGTATTCAGCTAGGATTATATCCCTTTCCTTATCATGCAAGGTAATATGAAGCTGAGTCCTACTCTATCTCCAATCGTAGGGACCAGCCTACTCTCTATCCGAGTAGCTGTAATTACCTTCCTTGAGGTACCCAGGGACCATTGCCTCCATAGCCCTTGAGACCTTCTTAGTTGAGTCACAGTTGATGCTAAAAGCTCATCCTCCACGGTGAAGAGATTCCCAAGTGCTTTGCTCCCGAGTACTTATTGTCCGAGTGCTTCTTCTCCCGAGTCTTGCTTCATGTTAGCTGGCAACGAGGCTATGAAGGGCTTCATGGAAATAGATTGATAGTGTGCGCCGAATAGGTGCACCTATTAGGTGTAGCCCCCGACTTTGTGCTAATTGGGAAACAATTAAACATAAAGTCAAAGATTTTTAACTTTTAAGTCTTTCTTGAGTGATATGTTTCTCAAAAATTGGATTCTTCAGCTATATATTAGCTGGAAATTTTGCTCAAGACAATTTGGCAAAGCATGTAAGCCGAGTATCACTATGAAGTAAATCCAATGTGTGATGAGGTGTATTTGAGAGATACCTGCATCCTCAATTTTAATGGAGACCAGCTATTGATTCTTATAAGGATATATTCTCAATACCTTAAAATAATCAAGATACTCGAATGTATACACTCGGCTATAGGCTTAGTATGAAGCATATCTAGATATTTAATCGGTTCTTGTAAAATAGCACCTGCATTGCGATTTTAACGCGACCAACGGGCGACCCAATAGGGCATGCTATTTAAGAACTCATATCTTTAGCCTACTACCGAATAAGCCGGCCCAAACCGACATACTCAGCGCAGCCCATAAAATTAACATTCCTCGCATGTCTGAACAATGTTATTGGCATTGGTAACCGCAATCGGCCAAAGAAATCCTTGTCTGCAAGCCTTTACAACTTACGTTCTGGATGCAGCATGGTTGCCACAGATGCCCGAGTGGATAGATTACATGATCTGCTTGCCCTTCTTAGGTGTGACGCAGTGCATGAGAACTCCGGATGCGCGTTGACAATATAAGTCTTCTTTGACTATGATAAAGCTTTTGCTCCGTCGCTTGACTTACTCAGCTTCGTTGCGATCTTTAGGAAGTTCGTCTTCCAGTAGGAATCGAATGATTGGGGGTCTTCCAGTCTTAAAAAATAATGAGCACCTCCGTAGGTTCCGGGTTTGGTGCTACCTCCGACTGAAAGCTACAGTAGTGGCTTGTTTTTCTGTTTTGGCCGAATAGGTACTCGAACATTGCACTAGCACAGGATTCGGCTGGCGACTCTCTTGGGGCATACCCAACCTGACAAAATTATAGTCGAATAAGGTACCTGAACCTCGCATTTGCATAGGATTCAGCAGCGACCCTCACGTGGCGTACCCTACCAGCAGAGTTGTGGCCAAATAAGGTATCCGAACCTCGCATTTGCATAGGATTCGGCTGGCGACCCTCATGGGGCGTACCCTACCCAGCAGTGTGGTACTCGAGCCCTGACTGGTGCCGAAGGTCGGTTATTAGCCCCCATAGGGTGTACCAAGGTAAAGGTGACATCCGTGCCCCGACTGGCGCAAGTACTCGGTCAATAGCCCTCATGGAGCATTTCGAGTGATTCTTGAAGCATCGTACTCCAAGTGTATCATGGCAGACTAGTCCAGCCCCTGAGCGTAGGAGATAGGCTCGTAGTCATAAGTTCCTGTTACGCGTATCCGGAACTGGCCCTGCATTATAAACATATCGGATGAATAGCATCTAATGAAGAAAACAATCACCCGAAGAATATTTATGTATTTTACAATAGATGTCAATATGTGTTTCTCCTCTTATTGATATTAATTTTCCCAAGTAGTTGACCCCTTATGTTTAAACACTCTGTCTGACTAGTCATAGCCCCCGAGCGTCGAGAGTCGGCTCATGGTTCTTTCCCAGACACACATTTTGGGTGACTTGAGTTGGCCTTTCATGGAGCAAAGCTTCACGGATTGGAATTTATGCTACTCGAGTACTTTTGCAATCATTTAGAGCAAAAACAGAAAATGCGCAATATGTACATCTATTAGGTGTAAGCGGGTGTGGCATTGGCGAGGCTGAGTGAGGAATTAACGATCTTATCCCCTTAGATCCGATCCCGACTGGCACTAAGCCGTATCCAAGCCAAACCATAAGGAAGTGAGTTGCCTTGTAACGCCCCGGTTTTCGGGCCGTTAAAAACTATTTTAGTAAAAACCTTCATTTTAAAAACTTTTGGCTTTTTGTGTGTGCTTAAGGATTAAGTGCCATAGATCTCAGATCAAAACCTCCTTGAAACCCTAAAAACCTCGGTCCCAAATCCTCTCCAGAACCGAGACTCGAATTTTGCAATTCGACTGTCTCTCTCCAAATTTCCTTGGAAAATTCAAAATCAAAATACCTCCCAAAAATTCTCTGTACTCAGGTTCGAATCTTGCAATTCGAAGCCCTCCAATAAAACCCTTCGAAAGTCGTCCTTGAAGCCTTTCATTAAAATCCCCTCATTTTGTTCCCCTCGAAAACTCTAAATTCCATCGAGGACTCCCTTCCCGAAATTTGCCAAATATGTATATATTTCTAAAACCCTCAAATCCCAAGAATTTAATTTAAATTCTAAAATTTCCTCGAGGTGCTCTAATTCTATTCCATTACAAATATTCCCAAAATATCCTTGAGAATCAAATCCGAGTTTAAATCTCCAAATCATCCTTTCTATAAACCTTCCTTTCAAATATGTGTGTGTGTGTGTGTGTGTGTGTGTATATATATATATATATATATATATATATATATATATATATATATATATATATATATATATATATATATATATATATATATATATATATATATATTAGAGTCCCTCTGCAAAAATTCCCTTGATTTAATCCTCGAGAAATCAAACACCAATTCCAAAATTAATACCCTTTTTAATCCTCCAAAATCCCCATCAATTTCTTCCATATATATATAAACACACACACACACACACACACACACACACACACACACACACATATATGTATATATATATATATATCTCTCTCTCTATATCCAGACAAAATATCCCAACCAGTACAAGTCCTCCTCAAAAATCTCAGGGATTTTGTGGGCCTCGAAAATCAAATTTTGGATTGAATCCCTATTAGAAATCATCAAAAATCCCTCAAATAAATCCCTGAAAAAAAATCAAAGTCTACTATGTCTTCGGGCCGTCCCCTCTTCCCTCTCGGCCCACTCGGCCTCTGTCTCCCACACGGCCCAGCTGCATCTTTCCTCCTCTCGCTAACGACTGGGTCCCACCGATCGGTCGCGGCCGACACTCACTCTAGATAGCTCGCGCACGCGCTACGGCCCCGGGACCCCACCTATCATCACCTGCACGCGCCCGGGTCCGCTTGTCAGCTCTCTTTCACGCGGACGCCGTCTCACCGACCTATGGGCCACGCCGTCAGTCGGCGTCGTCTTCCTCCTCGTCTTCTTCTTCCTCGGCCTCTCTCCGCTCTCTCTTCTCTCGATCCTTCTTCTCTCTTCCCAACACCGTACGCCCATGCCCATACCTCCCTGTCCCGGCAAGCACAAGCACATGCTCTCCTCTTCGTCAACCCCACAGGACCCGAGCCCGGTGCGGATTATGCTCCACCACTCGCCATGAGCGCCCCGGTCAAAAAGCTGGCGAGCTCAGGATTTGCTGACGCCCGCAAGCACCAAAGCCGAGGGCACGCGCCAAAAAAAATCCACGACTCGTCCCGTCCCATCTCATCGCCGTCCCCTCTATCCCTCTCCCCTCTCTCACGGCAGCACCAGGAGGCATGGTGATGCCGGCCACAGGAGCTCGGCATCGTCGCGTCCCATCAAGCCAGCCGCACCTTGCCTAGCGTGCTCCACCGCCTTTCTTCTCCGTCGCGACGCACCGCCTCCCACCTATAAATCCGCCACCACGCCGCACCATTTCCCCGCAAGCCCCAGCTCTCCCTCCGCCGCAGCCATCGATGCCGCTCTGACCCGCCCCAATTTCGTCGCTCCCGAGCCCAATCGACCCAGCCGCCACCACCGTTGTGCTCCCCGGGAAGCCATGATCATTTTTCACCCCTCCCGGACGCCCATCCTCACCGGGGTGAGAAACGCCCAATTCGGCCGCCGCTGCCGCCCCGCCATTGCTGCCGCTTCGGGTTCTCGTTGTCGCGCAAGGTAGGAGTCAATATCTCCCTCTATCTTCTTCCTCTCCCCGAGCCGCATCCAAACCAAACCATCCCAACCTCTCTTCGCCGCACCTGGTCGCCGGCGACGTCCGTTCTCCATGCCGACTCGCCGCCACCCACTGGATGCCGCTGCCAGCCACCGTCGACCGCTAATAACCCAATCCGAGCCGACCATCATCCTCGCCGTCTCCTCCTCGCCCCATTCCTGTAGCCCGCTACTCCTTCCTCGCCGCTATTCGCCGGCGCCCCCTCAGCCGCCGTCGGCCATCGATCGCCGGCCATCTACTGTTCCTCATCTGGCACCCCATCTCTCTCTCGGCACTAACATGTGGGCCTGCGCAATTAACCCCTCCCGAACACTGACAAGTGGGCCCCATTCCTTTAGTGCACAGTAATCACTGGTTTGTGGGCCCAGCCCATTAACAAATTTAATCCTCTATTTAAATACTGAGACTTACATGTGGGCCCATGCACAGTGACTCCCTCCTTCCCTCACTGCATGTGGGCCCTTCCATTCCCCTCTCCTCTCTAGGTCAATGACATGTGGGCCCTACACTTCAACTCCTCTCTCTCTCTGACCAAGGGCCCCACCTGCCAGTCCCTATTTCCAAAAATAATTCATTCAATTAAATCCTTTTCTATATTTCAAAAAATCCTTAAAACTTTCAAAATTCATATCTTTTCAACCGTAACTCCGATTGACCCCGTTCAAGTCTCTAAATTTTTCTAAAAATGAGATCTACCTCATGGCACTATTAGTTATTAATAATAGTATATTATTTCTAGGGTTTTGTATGTTTGTCTCTTGTTTCGCGCGTAGTTGACGCTTCGGAAATTTGTCGGACGTTGGATTTTCGCGAGGATTCGAAGACGAAGTCTAAGGCAAGTCACTCCTTGACCATATTGCTCCTAAATTTAAAATGTTTTGTTTGCAAAATTGCATTGCCAGTGTGCACGATAAATTGATTGGCCTCGGTTTGCGTGTCGAACTGACGAACCTGTCCGGTAGTTGCATAAACCCTGTAGGTCTTTGGTATCCTATTCCTTGTCGCTCCACCTCGAGCACGGACTCTGATGGTTCCACCCACATCACTAATGTTTGTTGATTTGGGAAAATAGGGTTTCCAAAGATTTAAAAACCCGACATGTGATGTCGGCGGATTTGCGAAAACCCGCAGTGCAAAGTGATCGCCTGTGTGGTGGCACTTCGTATTCGCATTTAAGGACCGATTCCTTGGGGCATTTCATCCGAGCATATCACAGTGCGACCACACGGGTGGAATGGGACACCCCTGGCTAAGTAACTAGTGTTCCCAGGATGGTTTTTGTTGCTAATAAATGTGGGACTGGTTGGGTGCCAAGAGGGCGATATACCCCCGTCCCTAAGTACAGAAAATGAGTTCCTGGTACTTGGTTGAGAGAGAACCCATTTATAGGGCAACGTACTATCCTGGGAAGGCTTTGGGAAGGCCCTGTCGCGAACCTTCCCCACTGACGAGTGTGGGAAGTAAGCTCGCGTCGTGTGGATAAAGCGCTCACCCTTTGCAAAGGTTTCCGAACTGTTCATACAGACACGCCCACGGTTACGAGCAATGTGAGGTGATTCCTCTAGCGTAGATTCGATTTTACAAATATCTATGCAATTATTTTGCGGGTTAGGAATCGTTACCAGAATCGGCATCAGTGGCTGATGGATGACCTAAGTGGTCTGAAACGAGGCTGTGTGACCCGGGATGTCGAATGGCATCATAGTTTAGGCTTCCTGAGTGGGAGCAGTATATGTTTTGAGTTGAGTTTATGAATGGCTCGAGGAGCCACTGAGATGAGTTATGAGATGAGATGATGTCCTGGATAGGACAAAAGTGAAAAGAAAATAATAGAGAAAACATGAGATTACGTCCTGGAGTGGACGAAATTGAAAATAAAGTAATAGATGAGTATACAGTGGAAAGCTGCTTATGGGCAGATCCACTGAACCGCTGTCACGATCCGACAGGCGGTATAAGAATACTTAAAAACAATTAAAATCTAATTCGTCCACTCGAGTTGTTGAAAAGTAATTTGTGGATAGGATCGAGGCAAGAGCCCCCTTCCAGTCACATTGAGACAACTCACACTTAGGTTTTTGAAAATGTCTTCAAATGAAAAGGTTTGTGAAATAAACCCCAACCTATCTTTGATAACCTGTATAACTCATGTTTTCCATGACTTGCTGAGTACGTAAGTACTCAATCTATTTCTTTTCTCCCTCATTCAGGAAGAGTGAAGTGGAAGTGAAGATTATGGTTTCTTTCCTAATTCCAAACTGTTGCTTGTGGATTGGGTTCTCGCTGCGCTGTCATTCCACTGCTGTTGTTCTGTTTGCAGGTTGCTGCTCAGGGCTTGCCTGAAGTCGCAACTTATAAAGGTATAATATATATATTTATTTAGCTAATTGCTGTGGTACATCTCCGTTGACCGCGGGTACCAGCAAGGTTTCCTGGGACTGGTACCGGCATCGCAGTTCCGTGGGAGTTGGTTCACGCCAATCTCCTGCGGTGCTTCCTCTCTGGTATCATTGTAGATGGTGCTAGGGCGGGAGGCGCTACATGCCTCCTGGCCCATTTAGATAATAATATCATATAAAGGAGAAAATATTTATTAGAAAGCGACTTAGCTGTTCGGTATTGCACGAGTTGGGAGTGGGGATGCCATCCTTACATTTGAGCTTTTGAGCCCTCGAGCATGTCACTTGTCGTTCTGATAATCTTTGCTTTTAGGAGGTCGAGGACGGTTGTGATCGACTTCCACAATGAAGTCCCCAGATTTCCGCTTGCGGTTCCCATGCTTGGATAGGGCCGCGTCGTCTGTCTCCCGTCGCTCCTTCTATCGGGGCTTGTCGTCAAGTGCCTTTGCCACTGCGTCGGCTAAATCAACATATTTATTGGCCATCTCAAAGAGAGCTTTGACGGAGTTGGGTGGCTTCCGAGTGAACTTGGCGATGAATGGCGCGTCTCTGACTCCCTTGCGGAAGGCGGTGATGACGACCTCGTCCTTGATTTTAGGTATTGAGTTTCTTTTCTCGGAAAAACGCTTGATGAAATCGTGAAGAGACTCGTTTTTTCTCTGATGACACTAGTATAGATCGTACTCGGATGTTGGCCTTTGGTATGTCCGTTGGAAATTAGCCACGAAGCGCTCACGGAGTTCCCCCATGAGCCAATAGACCCTCTAGGAAGCCCTGTCAGCCATGTCCTTGCCGAGTCAGCCAAGGCGACTAGCAGGTAGTTAGCCATGACCTTGTGATAGCCTCCGGCCGCATAGATTGCCAAGGTGTAAACTGTGAGCCTGGACAACGGATTGGTCTTCTCATCGTACTTCTCTATTCCAGTCGGCTTGAAGCTAGATGACCAGCCGACTTGTTGTAGTTCGTGGATGAACGCCGGTACTCCTTCATCTGGGTGAGGGCTCCGACTCCGACTACGGCGATGAAACTGCTCGTGGTGGAGGCCAAAGCACTGACGCTCATCTTCTAGTCGGCGGCGCTCATTTTCCTCGCGTTCTCGGCGTCGAATGTTAATATCGTGGCAGAGATCCCACCGTAGTAGTCCTCGGGCGTCCTGGTTATCGCGGCGGTCGTCATGATGATGCCGCTGTCGATTGTTACTCGGATTGCCAAGTGACGTATGTCGTGACTTCGAGTGATGCTGACCAGAGCCAGCTGCTTAGCGCCGTGCTGAAATAGATGAAACCGCCGTGTCTGAAGCCGTCTTGTTTGATGGTATGAAAGTATCTCTAGATTGTTGTCACTGCTGACAAGCCACCACGGTGATCATTACTTTGATCCTCGTGATTGTCGGGGTGGCCTAGTGGTCAGGCCCGAACTGCAAGGTGTCAAGTAATGTGGCAGCAGCCACGACGTTCTGTTGTGGGGTCACGAAGATGTCATGGTCGCGTACTCAGGTTTGGAGGATCTCCTGCTGAGTGATCCGCCCAGCCTTGCGCAAGTTGTCATTGCGAGCATCGTGCTCGGCTTGCAAATGTCGTGCGTCTTCCTCCTATTGCTCACGCAGTCAGCGAGCCTCCTCCTCTTGTTGATCGCGTAGTCGGCGTGCATCTTGAGTGGGAGTTGAGCCCTTGGACGCTATGAAGACTTCTCGTGGTGGAGAAAAACTTGCTGAGCTGCTGTCCGATTGTGAGTTGGAGTCGGAGTAGTTTAGGAGTGTGATGATAACCCTAACCTCCCTGGACCCGATATTGAGCAGCTCTGGACCATATCTGAGTCGAATTCCAGAGGATTGAGTCTGCCGCATCAGATTGGAATTGAAGATTGTTGCAGCGTTGTCGAGTCCGAGTGGGAAATTGCCGATCTCGTCTCCCCTGGACCTGATCTCGATCGGCTTGGAGCCGAATCGGAGTCGAATATCAGGAAAGAGAGTTGTCCCAGAACTCGTAAATCTTGGGTGTTGCCGAAGCAAGATATTGAAAATTGCTGCGGCGTTGAGTAGGCTAACGAGCGTTGAGTTGGCTTGGTCCCTGGCCGATCGGGTTGAAACCGAGTCGGACAAGGTGAGATTGCTGAGATTGTTGGCGATGAAATCGAGGCTCCCGAATTTGATGGCTTGTCTGGGTGAGAAGTTGATGCTATCGACTTCTATGGTTGGATCCATCGGACTTGATGACGATGATCTCGACGAAGCCCCTACCTGGCGCGCCAACTGTCGATGTTTTATATCGGCAATAATTATATAGGTCTATTCGTTGGACCTAAACTTGATGGATTCGAAAGAACACATAAGATTTATACTGGTTCAGGCCCTCGAGATGAGGTAATACCCTACTTCCAGTTGTGGTGTATTGCTTTCGCGGTATTCTCTGGTGAGATTGTGATATGCCCTAGGGGACTCCCTACCCCTCCTTATATACTGGAGGGATGAGGATTATAGGGTAGGAAACCCAGTCAGATACGACTAAGAGCTTTTCTTATCAGTACATAGAGTATCCGGCTAGGACTATATCCCTTTCCTTATCATGCAAGGTAATATGAAGCTGAGTCCTACTCTATCTCCAATCGTAGGGACCGGCCTACCCTCTGTCCGAGTGGCCGTAATTGCCTTCCTTGAGGTACCCAGGGCCCATAGCCTCCACACTGCCCATTAACCCGAGACACAGCTATTCGAACAGTTTTACTTTGGCCAGAGGTGTACCAATTTACCCTCAAGACACAACTCCACAACACGTCACCGTGCACCTCAATACCACCATGGTACCTCAGAAAGGAGTTGTGACAGGACTCTCCATGTAACCCGCACAACAAGAGTGCCATCCGCTGGACCACCAGTCTTCGGTAGGGTTGATCAGGTTCCTAGGCAAGGAGACGATCCAACGCACAAAACATAAACTTATTGACACAGCCATGGTGGTCTTATTGACATGACCACAGCACACCGTGGGGCCTCCGGTTGAATGGATCAAACTTTAGTTCTCACCATTACCCATTCTAGCTTGTGGTTAGCACGTGTATTACTTCGCAACAAGTAGTCCGCGACCGGTCTTTAAGTGTCATGAGCACCACTAGCAATAACCACAACCCCGGTGCTCACAACCCATCATTTAGTCAAATTTTAGTTGGAAAATTTACTTAACCAAACACGACCAACTGTCGTGAGAAATAACCATTAACCATTAATTAATCATAAGTTTCCCACATAAAATGACGCTACAGTTTCTAGGCATTGCTAAGCAGAGCCTAAGTAATCTAGCTAGATCAGTAAATAGTCATCCAGCTAGTCAACATTTATCACCCAGAGTATTAAGGTTAAGGTATAAATAGCAAAATGGCCATAATCAAGGAATATATGATTAATAATAAATACCCGTAATAATGACATTCTGTTAACGCCAAAATTTGGTATGATTCTTTATCAGATTCGGTTAAGGAAAAAATCACGGTCAACTAGCGGGAATTAATCCGGAGGAAGCCGAGTTTGGGAAGGGATCGTGAAGACCACGGAGAGGCAGTTAATATCTTATCTATTAATTAGGTAATGTTAGTATTTTTTCTTTTAGGAAACCTGATCTCGTGTCCGATCGGGTCTTATTAGTGTTTTCCTTCTGTAATTAGGAAATCGTGTGTCGTGTCCAATAAGGACTTGTATCAACTCGGGGTATAAATACATATGCCCGGGTACCATGTAAATCATCACACAGATCAATACAATTTCGGCGCATCGCCACCCTTTTTGACGGGTTCTTGCCTCTCGAGCCGGGCTGCATCGGTTAAGTTCGACCTCCTACGAGAGGGTAAGTCTCGTTACCCCGACTATCGTATCGGCTAGGACTTCCTCGGTTAGGTCCGATATTCTAGTCGGTCTACGGTAGTCGGCTTACCACGATGTATCTATTCTGTCTATGGCTGCATCAGTTAAGTTTGATCTCTTAGTCCGAGTAGGTATATCACATCACGCGTGTGTAGATTTATCAGCTTACTGGGTGTAATTTATCATCAGTTTGTGCTACATCGGTTAGGTCCGACCTACTAAACTGCTAACGATAAGTTGTTCCTGCTAGGTTGATAGATTTTCACGCAAGGGTCTTATTGGAATGTATAGCCGATAAATTATCGTATAGTACATCACGATTGCATTAGATCTATCGGCTCATCGAGGTTCTTTTATCATCATCAGTCTGTGCTGCATCGGTTAGGTCCGACCTATTAGACTAGTGTTAATAACTTTATCCTCGTTAAGCCGATGGGTGTCTATGCAATGTTTTATTGGAGTGTCTAGCCGATAATTTATCTTTTATTAAATAAAGTCGACTGCATTGTTTAATTGTTATTTTGTTTATCTGCACTGTTATCGCAGTCGGCTGGAGGGTAGTTAATTGATCTATTTATTTTGCCTATTTATGCCATCATCGGCTTCCAGTCGATGTATAAGTGCTTTAGTTCATATCGGCAATCGGCTGATGAAACGAGTCCAATTCGGCTTCCAACCGATTGGCTCACTGGTCTAATATTTCTATTTCCTTGTCAATTGCAGGGTTAAACTGACTAGCACGCCTACGAATCTTGAATTTAGGACCTGCACTAGAGTTAAGCAGATCTCCCAGGCCTTCGCGTGTCAGTGCATCGAACCAGATCCTCAGCTCGTTCTCGACGCTGCTGGTGATTTTCGGTGTCAACACATTCCAAAACATTACATACAATAATGTAAAATAAAATAGTTTTCACAAATGGGATCAACATGCTCAAGGAGATTGTCGTGTGACTTGTCTTGCAATAGACAGTATATAGAAAATAGATAAACAGGTAGATCACGATTTTAGATGAATTTAGGAAGAAGAACAGGTCGAATCGAAATTCGGACAGAAAAGATTCGGCTTCCGGAAGTTTGAATTTAGAGAAAATCAGAAAAGAAATAGAGAAGGAATATTCCCTCGGGAAAATAATTAAATGAATTATTTTTGGGGCGCCGGGTTCGGAGGGCTCAGGCGGGGGCAGAGTGCGGTGGCTATTTATGGCGGGGGCGGGGTGGGAGTCCGGCGGCAGCATAGGCGATTTTGGCAGTGACCATTGCGTGACGTGGTGGCGGCGCGAGCCAGGCGGGCGGAGCAGTGGCGGCGTGGGCCAAGGCCGGGAGGAGCGGCTACGGGCCAAGGCGACGCAGGCTAGGGAGGAGGGGCGTAGGCCGGGCCAGGCTCGGGCGATGCAGGCGTGGGGCTTGGCCTATCACCTACGAGGGGGGAAGAAGGATGGAGGAGGAAGAAGAACAGGAAAGAAAGATAAGGGAAGAAAAAAGAAAAAGGGAAAAAATATAAAAGGGGAAAAAGGAAAAGGAGAGAGGAAGAAGGGGGTTTTCCGAAAAAAACCCAAATTGGAAAATTGGAAGATTTAAAAAATTTAGGGAACTTAATGGATATTTCGAATATTAGAGTCCAAGGAATTTTGGGATAATTCGGATATTCGGAATATTTTGGAAATATTGGAACATGCAATATCGGGATATTTTTGTAATCGGACTATTTTGGGAATAGAGAAAATCAAAGGGATTTAGAATATTTGGGACATCAAAAATTTGAGAATATTTTTACGGAGATCTGAGTTGGAGCGAAAACTCGAAATATTGAGGATTTTGGATTTCTTTTATATTGAAAATTGGATTTTTTGGAAACCAAGGAGATTTAATTCAAAGGAATAAAAAGGATATTAAAAAAATTCAATACATCCGAGACTTGGATTTGAAATTTTTGGGGAATTTTTCGAAGTCAGTTTTTTTCACGGAATTTGGGATTTGGGAACGACGGCTCGAGTTCGGGTAGAAAAAAAAGGGTACAAAGGGATTGTACCAAGGATGAACCGAGAAAAGGAATTTGGAATTTGTTTAAATAATTACTGAAAATGATCTTTGTGATTTTAAAATTAATTCTAGAGCTCTAAAAAATCCGAGAAAATTTCAGAAAGGTCATTTACACACAAAGAATTTATTAAAAATAAATTCAACCATGATTTATTAAAGAAATTTTTACTTCCCATTTTTACTTTACTTAATTAATTTCCTTTACAGTTTAATATAAAATCTTGAAAATCAATTTTTAATTCATTTATTTAATTTCCAAAAATTGGGCTGTGACATAATAATTGCAATGTTGTTAAATCTTTGATTATTTATTAATAGAATTTATGCAATGTGTATATTTTTTTTTATGAAATTGTGCAGATGGATCGACGGTGGATGTACAATTCAAAACACACTTCCTTAGAGTACATTAATGGAGTAGCTACACTTCTAAGCACGGCCAAGGAATTTAGGTTACAAGTAAACAAGGATTTTATACTATGCTCGTTTATTGATCGTAAGAATGGGAGAGGGCTTTCTAAATAATAAATCCATTGAGACTTGATGATACATGGTTTTATGCAAGGATATACGTATTGGAGCAAGCACAGTGAAGATAAGGATAAGATACTTATTGGAACAAGCACGGCGGGTAACGGCATACTCAATGAGACGCTCCCCTGGACCCATCTGTGCCATTGCTGAAACCGACACTGATGAGGGGTCCTTATCAGTACCCTAGATGTTGCGCCGGTTGAGAACCTGGCTCATATGGGAGTTCCTAACTGGCACAGAAGCCATTTTCTGTAGTAGTGGCAGCCTGGCAGGTGCATATAGGTTAGGACAAAGGTGAAAAAAAACTGAATATTGCATTATAATGAAATCGAGACGTACTGTAGTCATGCTCTTTTTTTTCTTGAAGGGAGAATAGTCATGCTCTTAGACCTGGTTACAACTACTCTTTTAACTTGTGGGGAGAAATGGCCAACCGATAGTCATACATGGTTGTAAAAAGTCCATATACTCCCCCTGAACTTTGAATAGAAGTCCATCTAGCACTTTAAGTTTATTTCTAATTAGGTTGATTAAAGTATAACTGACTTGTTTTCAATCTTTTATATAATCACCCTCTTCTGGCTGCAAAAGTTTGAGCATCAGGCCGGTGTAGCGAACAGCCTGAAGTGTTTTTTGTGCGCAAAGGTAGGATGAATCCACCTTGGAGACTAAGATTGATGACTGACTTTCTTATTGCCTACTCTTTTAAACGTTTTCTTGGAACGGTAAATCTATTAGAGCAAGTTTAATGGTAAATCTATTAGGAAAGTTTAATAGTATAGCCAGCTGCCAGTTATAAAAATTAACATATTGTCTACAGTCACAACATTAATCCACTGGTCCATCTCATTCTCTTATAAAGCTTCTAGTATAGTTTGTGTTACAGCTGGCTATAGATCTACCACCCGCTTCTCTTCTCTCTCCTCTAACTCAGCATAAACATAATTTGCAAATTATATATATAGCATGCTTACATTATCTTATTGCATCTATTTTTATAGTTAAGCTATTTTCTTATATATGCAGGAATCAAGTGCAGATGCATTGTTCAATTTGCTCATTGTTATGCTTGAAAGCCAATGGTTTTTTAAATGTTAGATGGCTTTGCTGATACTTAGGGTTGTTTACTTTGATGCCACAGGTTGTGTCCTTGTGCCACATCGCAAGTTATAGACGTGCTTGATCGAGTTAGCCATCCGTTTGATTTATGTCATACATGTAACAAGATTATTTTTTCATCATATAGGTTTGACGCGTCAATGGCACATAAAAATGTAGCGCAGGGGTTGTCTTTTGACAGCTAAATTGTGGCTTCAAATTTACTAGCCAAATTATATCAAAGCTTGCTATAGTTTTTTATTTTAACTTGACCCGTTGACCTAGCTAGCTTTTTACAAAAATATATTGGAGTCCAAAATTGGACCGTCAAAAATTATTTTGTTAAGAATATATGTTCAATCCTAAATTGAAGAGTACGGTACAACCGACGGAGCGTTTGTGTTTGCAGGCCAAAACAGGCCCTTTAGGTTTTGTTTGTAACGAATGAATGGACTGTTTTGAGTTATATGACTGGTGTTCGTGGAGAGATGGCTAGAAGCTCGCTCACATGCAGGAACAAATAGACAATGAGACAGAAGCATCGGGAACAAGCAAACGTGTGTCTAGCTAGTTGACGATGAACCAAATGCCTATCGACTTGTTTTTTTCACGTTTAATAAGAGAGATAGTTTTCACCTTTAATTTTATCCATGTAAACAACTTATCTATAAGAGATAGCATATATAATAGATTATCTCTATATTAGCTCTAGTACATTAATCTAATATCTAAAGTATTTTTATTTTATTTATTTGTCCAACATACTATATCTATTTTTCTCTTATTTCTCTTTGAGTTTGTGTGGAGGTTGGTTCTTGTATGAGGAGTGGCTCCTTCTCTCTTCTTTTCTCTCCTCCACCTTATCATATGAGCTTACATAGCATTTTAGGAAAAGTAATTAGAAGCTTATTATATTTGCTCTAAGGAGAACTCTTAGCTCTCTAAACGAAAAATAATTTCTTAACTTGGTACATATATATAAAAAAGTGTCAAGCGATTGAGATTTTTTTCTTATCCGCCAATCACTTACATTTGTCTATTTCTCATCATGCATTGAAACAAGGTAATGTTTCATCTTAAAATTTTCAAATTATACTTTATTAGAAAACTGGCATCGAAATCGACATTGGAACGTGGAAGAAACGCTATAGAAGATCCAAAACTATTGACGACACTGAGACATAATATTTGTTAACGAGGTTTAGCCGAAGCCTACATCCCCAGGGCACTGATTATGGATGCTCCTCCCCATTCCAGCATAATTACAGCGTATCAGAGCGTATCAGAGTTACAACGACCCTTGATCGATACGCCGCGAGCTAGCCGCTCCCTTTTGCCACCTTCTGCTAACTCGCCATGCGGTTACAATTGGTCCGCCTCTCTATTTAAAAGAGAACCTAGGATAGAGTTCGACTCTAACTCTCCTCTAACACCTACTACAATTCCAAGTCCTAAACTATAACCGACTATGTACACATATTCGATACAAACTCTAACAAACTCCACCTTGACAAATATGCCACGCCAACTTGAATTTGCTCCATGTGTGAACCTCCATGTACCCGAAATTGAGTTGGTTCCTTCTTTGCCGCTCACGCCAAGCCGCCCGACAAGTCTACACCAAGCTCACCGCCATCAAGAGACTTTGCTATCCACCCGTAACTTTTTCTTCTTGACTCTACCTACAATAGTGCTCCACCTTCTCTTCTATCATCACAGTCATCTTGCAAGGCAAAATTGAATTCCTTCTTAGCTGGAACATACCCGACACCTCGAAGAACATGTTCACCTCCATCTTTCGTCTTAAATTTGATTTTAGCTACTCCATAGCTAGATAACCGATGTCATCACCAAATAGACAATTTCAAATTCACCAGACCGTTATGAAGAGAACCATTTCTTTCTTGTTGTCTTATGAATTGAGCTAATAAATCCAAAATACATGCTTTCCGCATCCTTAGACTAAGCCCACGATACTTTGAGAAATTCACCATCGCCCCAAGTTTCTTGAAGAAATCACCATGACAGCCCTTGCTCTTCCACCTCAGTGACGCAGATTCTCATATATCTCCATCATCCCAACCCGCAAATCCTGGATATATCTTGTACTACCAAACAGCTCCGTTGACTCCAGCAACAAAATTGACCCGCTGTTGCCGGGATCACCGCCACCTCCTCTCACCAAAGACAGCCTGTCGAGTTCCTCCGCCTGCACCACCGCCTACTGCACCAAAGGCTCATGCCCCACAGCTCGCCCAACAACCATAAACCGCTCTAACTTCCAATTGACCGTCCGTCAATCTAGTCGTGAGCCAAAGCGGACGAATCACCACGCCGTCTTCCTAGCCGCCAAACAACCCGAGCGCTACGTCTAGCCATTTGCCTGTCAAATGCAGCTCATTAAAAGGCCCAGGCCACCCCGCCCGGAGTGTTCGACTCCATCGATCGAGAGCGCCGATCGCCTATAGCTTCAATCAAACCTGAGTATCACGTCTGACCATCTCCATATTGAAAGTAGCTCATCGAACGGTTCAGGTCGCCCGCCCGAAGTGTCCGAATCCACCGATCAATTCGTTGATCGCCGCCATGCTCCACCTTGCATCAATGTCCCTCCCTGGACATCCTGTGCAGTTGTCGAAACGTGGAGCACCTCCATCGCACCTCTCCCTTGAATCTACTCTGTGCTATGATACCACTTGTTAGAAAACTGGCACCGAAATCCACATCGGAACGCGGAAGAAACGCCATAGAAGATCCAAAACTATTGACGACACCGAGACATGATATTTGTTAACGAGGTTTAGCTAAAGTCTACATCCCCGGGGAATTGATTACGGACGCTCCTCCCCGTCCCAGTATAATTACAGTGCATCAGAGTTACAACAACCCTCGACCAGTACGCCACCGGCCAGCGGCTCTCTCTCGTCGTATGGTTACAACAGCTCCGTCTCTCTATTTAAAAGAGAACCTAGGACAGCGTTCGACCCTAACTCTCTCCTAACACCTACTACAACTCCAAGTCCTAAATTGTAACCAACTATGTACAGTTGTACACATATTCGACACAAACTCTAACATACTTCGATGTGCATATTTTTGCTACTAGAAAAACAAGAAAATTATAAATTAAACATAAAAGTGCATCTAAGTTCATCTAGAAAACCAAAGAAACAAAGTAAGCTAAGGAGTAAAGTGCATGGTTGGTGCTTAAACTTGTTCGACTATGTTATTTAGGCCCCCCTATGTTGAAAATACAGAATTAGCACCCTAAACTTATTCGGCTGTGTCACTAAGACTCACGTACTCTTAAAATAAAGCACTCTAAACTTATTTTGATATCCAACCCTGGTCTAACTTTCACCGACCCGCTCCGTGCACCGACGTGGTGCGCCGATGTTAGTATGCCACGTCAGCACACGAAGCAGGTCGGCAATCGTTTGGACTAGTAATGGACACCAAAATATGTTTAGGGTGCTAATTTTTGAGAGTATGGGGACCTAAGTGATACGGTCGAATAAGTTTATGGTGCTAAACTGCTAATTCACATTTTAAGAGTATGGGGACTAAGTGACACAATCAGACAAGTTTAAGAACCAATCAGACACGTTATTGTAAGGTAAAAGTTACACTAAGTCTGTACTAAACTTGCAGTTTATATACTATGCAGGTCTAGGTTATAGTATTATGCAAATTTAAGATATTGACAAATAAAAATATCAGAACAGATATTAAAAGTGGATGCAAATTGATGATGAAGTGATGCTATAGCTATACAAATTGCAACAGTACAGTATATTACTTACTCCATTCGTTTAAAATATAAGACGCTCTTGTTTTCTACAAATTCAATAGTTATAAATTTTAACTAATAATTAAATTAAAAATATATATGTTTAATATTATGTATGTAGTATCACTAAATTCGTATTTAAAAATATTTTTATATGATATTAATTTTTTAGTTGTTGATAATATCTGAAGTAGTGAAAGAACTAACCTTTCACGCAAAGTTACCGCGTCTACGTCATAAAAAATAAATGGACCGTCCAATTTTCACTCTGGTAGTTGCACGCCGTCGGATTCCTTGATTGGAAAAATACCTTGTTAGACCCTCCCAGATCTGGGCGGCGCAGCAATGAGGACAATGCACGGGAACTCGCCGACCATTGCTGAGGAGCAAAGCAAGACGAGCAGCCACGGGCGATGGCCATGGAGGTTTGGAGGCAGCGGGCATGAAGCTTGAAGGCAGCGGCGGAGCTCGGTGCGCGTCTTCTTTTTTTTTTCTTTTTTGTGCTGCTGAGAACGATTCTAAGACCGGCTCCGATCCATCCAACACCATGCCCTGAAGATTATGATTCTAAGAGCCTGAAAACATTTTGTCAAGAACACCTGAACAAGATTTTCCAAAAGGGGTCTACATCAACCAATTCAGCTCCCCCTCAAAATATCATATCGAACCTTCCTCATGTGCTCCTACTGTCAGCTAAGAAGGACACGCCGGCAATATGTTGTGCTGTTAGCGGGATGTTCCGCTGTCGATTAGTTTTCTATGACACAGAGGTAATACGTTTATCTTACCATCATAGTTTCTCCAGTTGCTTATCAGGTAGAAAAATATTATGCCGTTGCTGAACAGCCTGGTTTTCATGGGAAAGTTTGGTGCATAAGTACTATGCTTTGTTTTTATAGAGGCTAATTAGCTTGCAAGTCCTATGTGGTGTTGATAGTGATTTCAAAAAAATGATAAGACGCCGATAAATGCTATATAGTTGATCCTCTACTAATATATAATTATAGATTGGTTCATTCAGCGAATAGTTCAGAATGTCTTGGCTAGCTAACGCAACTCTATGACGGACAATTTGATGTAATATATTATGTTGCTTTGATCAGGTTCAGGATGTTTCTCATCCACCCCTCAAATGTCTAGATGTGAAGAATATTATGGGTAGGTCCGTTAATGTGAGGAAGAACTTCTAAAGGATCGCATTTCAGTGAAAGATCTCAGATCTGGTATCAAAGATTTTGAGGAGAAGAATAAAAAGCTAGCGCCGAACCAAGCTAGGAAACCTACTCACACAAATCAACCAAAAAAAAAAAACAAGATTCCTCTCCCGCTTCCAATTTTGAGGAAATTTGTGGTGAGAAACATCAGTATGTATCTTTGTTGAACAAAGCTAAGGAAAAGCTTGAAGCCATCCAGTCTGAGGTCCGTGTCTGTACAATATATGCCTGTGTATCGTTCCAATTTACACTTTATTTAGGTTCTCTTTTGTGTGATGGTCAACTGAAATGTTTTTTTTTCTTGGACACTAGGAATTTTCTTGCCATCTGAGTTGTGAAAGCCAAGCGAACAGCTCATGATCATCATGTGACAATAACTGTAGGTTGTCTGGTATGGCCATGAGGGCACCTTAGGGAGTGTTCGGAACAGTTTATGGCTAGAGCTTATCGTCCGCACGTAAAACGAGCTAGATCATTACAACATAATTAATTAAGTATTAAATATTATAAATTTAAAAAATAAATTTATTTGAATTTTAAGAAAAACTCATGTATAGAAAGTTTTTATAAAAAACACACCGTTTAGTAGTTCAAGAAGCATGCTAATAAAAAATGAGAAAGAAACTTAAGTTAGAAGCCGTTTAGAACGCTTCCTTAATCTGTTTGGGTAAAAAGATAAAGCTCTACTTGACCCATCTTTAAAGCTAACATCCATGACGTCTTATGCTTGCTTGCAGTTTGCAGTCAACAGGGTAATGATAACCTGGAAGAAGTTACTCCTGCAAGGTTACTCAACTAGATGGATACTAAACATCAAAATTTTATGAATCTACATAGTGATTTAGCATATGTAAATATCAATCATACACTTGCAATCTGCTTATGCACATGCCAATTTAGGAATATAGGGTGAAATTGACAACAAAAATGTAAATCAGTGCATCTGGTACTTTTGCTTTTCTCACCGAATTGTGGCTGCAATATGCTGATTACAAATGGTGGTTAAGCCTAAAGTTTATGTTGTACTGCCCGTCTCTGATATTTATCTGCTGATTAACATGACCTGCCATTAGCCCATTAGCCAACAAAGTTTATGAGCATGAATATATCACCTTCTCTGCATAGTTAAATATTTCTTTCGCAAAGATGGGTTTTAATATCATATATATTGGCATGGAAATATATACACACACATGGTTTTACTTGATGGGTGTCTCATGGACAATGTCTTATTAGCAATTATGTATGGCTCATCTCAGATTTTATACAACATATTTGCAACCAAAAGCAAGAGGTTGATCTTGAACATAATATTTAAACTTTTAGATGGAAACATGGTTTTGTCTATATCTATAGTTCTAAACAATTGTTTATCAACTCCTATGATTTTATAAAAACATTAAATTCAAAGTACAATCTCGTTATCGTATATTGCTGGCCATCTATACAGGGCTATTATATAGGCATCCAAAATCACGCAACACGCAACTAAATGGCTAGTATCTATACTTCTTTAAAAGAGAGTAGTGGTGGTGGTGAGTGATGAATCTGTCATCGTCCCCACCACCAACTCCCTACTTTTTTAAAAGAAAAAATAATAGTGTGGGCCAAGAGGATCTACATGTTAACCATCCCGATCAACTTTGTACTTTTTGTGGGAAAAAAAAAATAGTGTGAAGCTAAAGGACCCACATTGTAATAATTAAGAGATGATATATGCTAAAGATAATGGTAATAACCGGTAAACGATAATTTTCTTTAACTAAAATCCCGTTATAATACACGGGCAATATGCTAATGGATAAAATATAATTTTGGAAACAGTGTAGAAAGCTAACGGGCAATAAGCTTTATAAGTATTCTACTTGCTAAGAAAACGTTTGCATGCTGCCTGTTGCTCGATCGTCGCTTGCATGCATGGGGCTAAATGGCATCCGCGCAAGCGAGCACAGCAAGTTGCATATATATAAATTGCCACACAGCTATAGCCCTAGCTGCTACGGACGGCCGGCTAGCCATGAATGCATACGATATATGTATATCCAATTCATGTACACTAGTCGCATGGAAGAGTTTGATTCCCCATGAAGGAAAGTACCCCAAGAAAACGAACAAAAGCTCACGCCTGCATTCTAGCTAGCATGCTCTCAGGCTCTCAGCTAACTAGGCTCATGGCGGACACACCGGCCGGTGACGAGGACGACGACGACGCGGGCAACCGAAGCATATGGGAGTATGGGACTCTTGTACTGCTATACCTGGCTGCTCTGTACTTCGTAGAGTATAGCTGCTACATCTATATGTACAGGAATCTGCTAGCTAGCTTGTCACTTTACGGCAGTGTATGTAGGACCTTCTTCCTTTGAGGCCAAGGAATCTCTGGAGATGATCGATGAGGATGGTCCTTGAGCATGTATGGGAAGAAAGGGATATGTCAAAGCAGATATTCAAGCTAGCTATTGCACCAGAATTTATGTATTTTGGTCTTTTTTTTTCTAAAACTTACTTCATAAATAGACCCTGTAGAATGTAGAGTAGTAGTGTGTCATGTAATGTTTTTTAGCGTTTGGAAAATTTCGAAAATTTATATTGGTTTATTTCGCCTAATTAGCTTAATTTAAAATTTCATAAATAAAAATGGATTTAAAGCAGCTAAATGAATTAATTGCACCGCTATTTAAATTGGTTGCTATTTATTGGTGTTTATTGGAGTTATTCGGATTTAATTTGGCCATTTATGAAGTGGAGCTCAATTTCTATTCAATTTTTCCAAATTTCCAATCACCAAGAAATATTCCTAAACTTCCAGAAAATATCTAAATTCAAATATTCCTAAATTTCTGGGAGTATTCAATATTCAAATTCCTAATTTCCTAAATTTTCTAGAAATATCCACAATTCTTGAATTCCTAAAATTCTAAATTTTTCAAATTTGGAATTTTTCAAGAAAATCCCCGCCCTTTTCCTTTTTCCCTTTTCTTTTCTTCCTTTTCCCCTTTTGCCCTTTTTCTTTCTTTTTCCATTCTCCTTCCTCCTTCCTTTCTTCTTCCTTCGGTCGGCAGAGGCCAGGCCGCCAGAGCCATCCCGATGCCGCCCCTTCTCTCTCCCTCTGCCGCTGCACCGCCATCCCCTCCGCAGCTCAGCCCAGGCAAGCCAGAGCCTGAGCCGCCCATCTCTGGGCCTCTCTGCGCCGCTCCGCCCCGGCCTGGACTCCCACTCCGCGCCGCTGCCCTGGCCTAGCCGTCCCGTGTGCCGCCGTGCCGACATAGGACTGCAACACGTGCCGCCATCGGACACCTCTTCGCCCCTGCCTATCTTCCCCTATAAATACCGAGGCCGCCGCTCTCTCTCGTCCTCTCCCAAGACCTAGACCGAGTCAAGTCACCGCCATCGCCGCCGAAATCCGACAGTGCCGCCGCATCTGCTTCCAGTCGCCGGGAGCTCGCCAGCCGTCGCCACCGGTTCCCGAAGTTCCGCCGCCGCCAGTGAGCACTGAGGTCGCCCCCTTTCTTCCTCGGTCCCTCTCTTCTTCTCCTTCTCCGCAGCCGCCCCAAGTTCACCGCCGCTTCGCCACTTCACCGCCCCGTTCCGGCGCTGCTGCTTGCCGTTCGCCGTTGCTGCGACGGAGCCGTCCTCCCTTCGCCGTCGCCGCCGACTGCCGGACCCGTGTTGGTTTCGCCGCTCATCGCGCACGCGTCGCGCTGCGGCCGCGGTCATCGCGTGCGTCGCGCCGCGACGTCATGCATAGGCGCGCTTGGCTCCCCAGAGCCACCGACATGTGGGCCCATCGAAGATCCCCGTCTCGGACACTGACGTATGGGTCCCGTGGATAGTAACCCGGCAAAGCCCAGCCGTCCAAATCCAGATCCACTGAGAACCGTCAGATTTCGTTTAACTGATCTAGCGCCACATCAGCCCTATATCTGCCACCTCATTGCTAACTCAGACTCGAATCACCCACATGGTGGCCCAGGCAGTAGTCCACCACCCTTTCTTCCTCGGTCCATAGACTGAGCCACCATGAGCTGTGTCACTGATAGTGGGATCTATCTCTATTATCCATTCAAAAATAATTCTTTTCTAATTAAATATCTAGGAAATATTTTCGAGAATATTATCTTTTCAATTTCTTTTCCGATTTTCTCTAAATTCAAATTTTCGAAGGCCATAACTTTTTCGTCGAAACTCCGATTTGGCCCGTTCTTCTTTCTAAATTTTTTCTAAAATGGAGCTCTACCTCATAGTTCAGTTTGTTGTTCCATTTGATGTTATTTAGCTTGTCTTTTTTATTTGTTTATTGTTTCTCGTTTACGAACGTATAGACATTGGTGCCGAGGAGCTGTTCGGCATCGCCGAAGATGCAGTGCAGAAACATTGCTTGGAAGAAGGCAAGTTTACCCTTTGATCACGTTGATCCCAGTTTGTAAATTATTATTATTTTGAAACCATGCATTATTTGTTTGCAAAATATCGTATTGGGTAGTATGACATAGTTGCTATAATTTCATGCCTTGATTATTATTGATTATTTGTGATACCTTATCACCCTAGCTTTAATTAATGAGTTGAACTTTGGGAGTCAACTCAGGGTAGAGTAGTGATGCTCAGCGTTGCTTAAATTGTTTTATAAGCAAAATAATTTTGTTTGATGATATACTTATTGTTGTTTTTATATGTACTGTGTGACTATGTGCTATCTCTTCGGTACATGTGTTGCACTGTGTAGTAATGAACTGGTGGTAAAATGATTTTGACTGGGGTGATGGATGGTTCTATGTGAACCTAGATAGGTGGTAAGGCACTGTGTGGGCCCTTACTATATATTGTGTGATCTATAGCTACTCAAAGAACCAACTACATGTTCTCAGTCTGCTACTTAAAGCTGTGTGCTGTTAGAGATGTTATCAAATTGCCCTAGTCAGTTAAGGACTTTACTTCGTGTGCCATTGAACTGAGCCCCATCTTACAACCACATGTTCTAATAGAAAGGACCTGGTCTAGTAAGATTTTTAGTCTTGACACTATCAGTCCAGGTGGTTAGAGTAGGTTTTGGTTAGCACCATGGGGACTTTCCTACTATGTGGGGGAAAGGCGTCCCATGGGGAAGGCAGTGTTGAGGCGAAGTTTCTAAAATACCTTGTTACAGATTCTTTGACCGTACACAACATGTAGTGTGACATTTACGCATGACCGTCAAAAGAATGACGTATCTTGTGGGTAAAGCTGTACAACCTCTGCAGAGTGTTAAATCAATCTATTCGAATAGCCACGTCCGTGGTCATGGACTTGCTCGGGGATTTCACATGAGAGGTAGTTTTATGGAAATGTTTACTTTTGGGAAGGATCTGTGTGCTAAGCGAATTAATATGGTAGCTCTGTGGTTCTATGTGGTTGCAGTACCCCTTTATAGTTGGGATGGTTGGTGGGAAATTTACGTTATTTATAACTTTGTTCAATTATATGTTTTTAAAATATTATAAATGCAACTACTGTGTTATGCAAAATAGCCATTGCCTCTCTTTGTGAGTCTGTGCAATGCATATTTCCGTGCGCTCGCTGAGTATTCCATATATTCACCTTTCAATTCCCCCAAATCCAAAGGAGAAGTATCCGTTATTTCCTGAGGAGTTCACTGAAGAACACGATGCTTAGGTCATGTGCCCTAGTTAACTGCTTGTGGCAAGTTGATCGAACTTCCACGCATTTATCTTTATTTTTTCGCTGTGCATCTTTATCTTTTTGGTAGGCCCTTCATGGCATAATAAGTGTAAACTTTGGAGCCATAAGGCTTATCATAGTCAATCTATTAATTAATGTTAGTCATTTATTCATGATGTTGGTTGTCAAATTATCTTTGTAACTGTGTGTCTCTGTCACTCCCAGAAATTCACAACCAGAATTCTAAACATAATGTGTAATAAACCCCTGTCCAGGAGCAGCCAGGGCACACAACAGACAAAGTTGTCGTACAGAGTGCATCTTACAAAACACAATAAATGTCTTACAATAATGCAGTGGAAAAATGTTAAAGGGAAAAGATAGATAGCACCTTGACGGCGGTGCAAGCTTACTCCTCCTGGTTGTCGTCATTAGAAAAGAACTCCGGCTCGGGGGGAGGGGGGGAGGCAAGCAAGGCTGAGTACCACACACCATACTCAGCAAGTCACACCAAATATGCAGTTATGCACAGGAGACAAGAAAGGACTTTGGCTTATGTCAGACCCTAAGTTTTCCCCTTAAATAGAGCCACACAAAAATATATTACTTAAATTGCCCCAAGAAATTATTTTATAAGGCAGGAGAGAATAATTAATGGTGAAGACATTAAATAATAATTCATCATGGCTGGAAATATTTTTCTTGTATCCCCCTTGCCAAAATACATTAACAAGATTTTTACTAGAATTTTTAGAGCATAGGAACTAATTTTAATAATTTGAAAGGCTTTATCGGAATTAAATTTCATCTGGAAATTCCAGGGAATTCTTTTTCCTTTTATTTTCCATTTCTTTTCCTTTTTCTCTCCCGGGACGTCGGCCCAATCCTATACCCGCTCCTCTCCCGTGCGCGGCCTGCTGCCGGCCTAGCCCACGCAGCCACGCACCCCTCTCCCCGCTCTCTCTCTCTGACAGGTTGGGCCCGGCTGACCACCGCGCCTTTTTGCTTGTTGCCGCCTCATCCCGCCTCCGCCCTCGGTTCAAACCGCGTGGACTGCATCCCCACGGCACTCCCCCACGTCCTCCGCCCTTCTCGCGCATGCCCCCGTGCGAATTTCATCTCATCCCGCCACCGCCGCTGCCCCACTGTTTCACAAAATCCGCTCGCCACGGCCACAATCTCCCACAGCCGAATGCATAAAAACCCTCCCTATGCTCCGTTCTCTCTTTCCCCTCATTTCCCTCCGCTTGATGAGCCACCAAGCCTCTTGCGCACCATGAACCCGAGACGCCACCACCTTCTGCCGTCTCCAACCGAGCACCGCCATTGCTGTAGCCACCGCCGGTCCCCACTCTCGCCTCCGCTAGCTTCGCCGCACGCTGGAACACCTAGGCCGCCATCCCCACGGGCCCCATCACCGCCGGAAACCCTCTTTCATCGTCGCGAGTACTCGGTAGGTGCCGCCACTAGCCTGCGGCCACAAAATTCCACTAACCCGCTCGGTCATTTCACCCTCTAACCCTCTCTACACCTTTGCCAAGACCTTCCTGACCCCGTCCACCTGTCGTTGTCGATCGCCGTCGGAACGCCCTCGCTGTCGTCTTCCCGAAGCTTCACCACCGCCAGACTCCCTTCCTCACCACCGTTCGCCGCTCTCCGCTCGCTGCGAGCCCACGGAGAGGTTCCTATTCGCTCCCCCTTCTTCTCTACTGCTCGCCGGGGCACTCTACGTGCCGAATGGTCGCCGGCGGCGATCACCAGGCCGCGCGCGTCGTTGCCGGCCGCGTGTGTCGACGGGGCAGTGTTCCATTTGCTCTCGACCGTCCGATCTGCCTTGACAGATCAAAGCCATCCGCGCGGCGCCTATTGCAGGCGTCCGGGTCTTGCTACATCGGCGCCAACTTGGCGCCACATCGGCAGGTTTGTCTGCCGTGGTGGCCACGTGGCCTAACCGCAGCGGGCTGCGCGTGGACCTAGTCCACCGTGCACCGACACCTATGACTCACTGACTGTGGGTCCCGCCTATCGGTGCTGGCCTCCCCTGGTCTGCTAATGTCATAAATCCATTTAAATGTGCAATAAATCAATAAGGTTTTATTTTTTATAGTAAAAACACAGAGAAACTTTGAAAATTCATAACTAATTCATACGAGCTCCGATTAATTCCATTAAAATTTTATTAAATCCAAGAAAATGAGAGCAATCCACTAAAAATGGTTTTAGCTCCTGTTTTAGTGTTCTTGTGTATTGTTTTTATTGTTTATGCATTAGATGTCATTAGAGACCGACATTTCTGACCCTCCCGTGTACTTCAAGGTTGTTGCAGAGATTGCAGAGCCATAGCAAGGCAAGTTACATCAACATTCTTGATCATATTGTACCTACTTTATGCGAAATATTTGTTTTGTTTAAATAAAGATGCATGTTTTATCATTTCATATGGGATGGTACTTAACCTATATATGTAGTTTGACAACCATAGCTTGATAACCCTTTATACCTTTGTAACCTGGGTAACAATATGATTAGATTATGACTTAGATCTGCTTAGCCATGCTTAGAATGAACTAGCTTACCTTGGGGGTAATAACTGCTCGTTATTATATTTATTTATGGATCAACTTTGTGTCGAGGTAACGGAACTTTGGTCATGGACAATTATATAACTAAAATATGACCTTTGTGGAGGCCATGGGCCCCAAGTACCTCATCATAAGCATATGGGCCACTCAGATAGAGGATGGGCCTAGCCTTGTAATTAGAGATATGGTAGAACACAGCAGACTTTGCCTTGTACGATAAGGAATATACAGTCCTAGTCGGATAGATTATATCTCTAAGAGGAGACCCCTTGGCTATAATCCGGCTAGGACTCCTACGTTGTACCCCTGTCCCCAGTATATAAGGGGAGGCAGGGCACCCCCTGAGGGCAAGAGCTCATAAAAGCCAACACAAATTCTCAAAGGAATACATCACAACTGGACGTAGGGTATTACCTCACATCGAGGGCCTGAACCAGTATAAAATCTCCCCGAGTTCCTTTGCAATCCACCGAGTAGCCCTATAATCATATTGCCGGTATAAAACATCGACAGTTGGCGCGCCAGGTAGGGGCTTTGGTGAGATCTACATCCACAAGCTCGATGGATACAACATTAGGAGTCGATGGCGACAAATTCTCCCCCGGAGATACAATCTCTTTCGGAAGCCTCAACTTCGTCGCCAACCAGATCGGCAACCTCACCTTGGTCGACGCAGATCCGATCCAACTGGCCGAGGAACCAGCCAACTCCGCGCCAGTCGGCCCACAAGACGCTGCAGCCACCCTCGTCGACGTGCTGCGGCGATCTACTACTTATCCGGGTCTCGGGACAACTCTCTCCTTCGGCGTCCGACTCGCGCTCGGCCTTGAGCCAGCCCGGGTCAGGCTAGGAAGGGGAGAGATCATCAATCTCCCGTGCAGACTCAACGACACCGCGGATCTACATCTCACGCGGCAGACCCGATCCCTTGTCATTCAGTTTGGACACGGCCCAGAGCCGATCTAGATTGGATCTAGGGAAGTCGGAGTCGTCCTTCCTCCGATCAATTACTAGGATTCTGACTCCAAGTTGGACAACGGTTCGAACACCAGTTCAGACACCAGTCTGGCGAGTTTCCTTTTGCCCCGGGAGATCTTCATGGCTTTCACCCCTCCACCGGAGGTGCGTCGACTACAAGAGGAGCAACAAGAGGAGGCACGCCGACTACGGCAATAGGAGGAGGCCGATCGCAAGGCTCGCAATGATGAGCTACGCAGGACTAGGCGAACCGTTCAGCAACAAATCCTCCAGACTAGAGTCGGCGATCATGACGTCTTCGTCACGCCACAACAGAACGTCGTGGCCACTGCAACCCTGCTGGATACACTATAGCTCAGGCCTGATCATCAGGCCACCCCGGCAATTGCCAAGATCAAGGCGATGATTACAGCTGCTGCCTGTCAGCAGCAACAGCAGTCGAGCGACACATTTGTACCGACCAACCGGTCGGGTTCTCCGGCGGCAGGATCGTCTACATCAGCACGACGCCAGGCAGCTGGCTCAAGTCAGCCACACGAGGAGTCGCGGCAAACATCACTCGGCAACACCAACAACAACAATCGGCGGCGTCACCAGAACGATCGCCGGTTCAACCAAGATCTCCGAGTCCGCTTACAACGCGATCTCTGCCAAGACATCAATGCCGGGCGCCGTCAACATGAAGAAGACGAGCGATGCTGACTGGAGGACGAGCACGAGCGTTTCGATCTTCATCACGAGCGGTTTAACCGCCGTGGTCGGAGCCAGAGCCCTCACGACGATGAAGGCGTACCAGCTTTCACTAGGAGCTGCAAGACGTCAATTGGCCGTCGGGCTTCAAGCCAACTGGGATCGAAAAATACGACGGCAAGACTAACCCTGAGTCCTGGCTCACCGTATATACCCTAGCTATCTGAGCCGCCGGGGGTGACCATAAAGCCATGGTTAACTACCTCCCGGTCGCCCTAGCCGACTCAGCGAGGACATGGCTAACAGGGCTCCCGAGGCGATCAATCGGCTCCTGGGGGGAACTCCGGGAACGCTTCATAGCCAACTTTCAAGGGACTTACAAAAGACCATCTTTCGAGCACGATCTCTACCAGCTACACCAGAGGAAGAACGAGTCCTTCCGTGAGTTCATCAAAAGGTTCTCCAAGAAGCGCAATTCCATTCCTATGATCAAGGATGAGGTCATCATCGCTGCCTTCCGCAAGGGAGTCAAGGACGCCCCGTTCATCGCGAAGTTCACTTAGAAGCCACCAGCCTCTGTCCGGGCTCTCTTTGATATGGCGAATAAATATGCCGACTTGGCTAAAGCGATTGCAGAGGCCCTCGATGAAAAGAAGGAGTCACGGCAGAAGGAACAGAAGGCTAAAGCCAACAACGAGCCATCACAGAACAAGTCCGGTAGCCACAAGCGGAAGTCAGACAACGAGGTGGCCAACGTGGAGCATACTCGGTCGCGGCCCCCAAGGAACAACGACTACCAGAAAGTTATGAACGGGCCTTGCCCCTTCCACCCCAAGGGCAAGCATGCGGCCAAGGACTGCTTCATACTTAAGAAATTTGCTTTTGAGCAGGCTTCATCGTCTAGCGCCGACAAGGACAAAGATAAGCCAGATTCGGGCTCGGCCGACAACTTTCAAGATCCCCAGGCCGAGCTCAACCACATCTTCGGAGGGCCGTCTGCATATGAATCCAAGTGGAAGAAGAAGCTAACGGCATGCAACATCAACGCAGTCTCTACAGCAGACGCCCCTAGTATTTGCGCTGGTCAGAGATGTCCATCATATTCACCCGCGCAGATCACCCGGATTGGGTTTCACACCCGGGACGCTACCCACTCGTCCTGGACCCGGTCATCAAAAATATCAAGTTGAAGAAGGTTCTCATACACGGAGGCAGCGCGCTTAATATCCTCTTCACCAAGACTCTAGATGAGATGAAGATTCCTCGTTCAGAACTGCGGCCGAGTACGGCACCCTTCCACGGGATAATTCCCGGTCTGTCTTCAACCCCCCTCGGACAGATAACATTGCCGGTCACCTTCGGCATGTGGGATAACTTCTGCACAGAAAACATCTACTTCGAGGTCGCCGACTTCAAGACTGCGTACCACGCGATACTCGGACGACTGGCGCTCGCCAAGTTCATGGCAATACTACACTATACATACATGGTGCTCAAGATGCCCGGGCCAGCCGGAGTTCTCTCCCTCCGTAGCGACGTCAAGCAAGCCTTTACCTGCGACAAGAAGAGCTGCGAGTTGGCTCAATCACAAGAGGCGGCAGTCAGACGCAACAGCATTCGGCAAGCCGTCACAACTGAAGTCGAGGAAGACCAAGTTCCGGTGAAAAAAGCAGCAAAGTCGGGAATTTCAGCGAACTCTGACACGAAGAAGATCCTCCTGCACCCTTCCGACCCCTCCAAGACTACTCTAGTCGGGACCGGACTCGACCCCAAATAGGAAGACGCGCTCGTCACCTTCCTTCAAGCCAACAAGGATATCTTCGCATGGAAACCGTCCGACACACTGGGCATACCAAGTGAGGTGATTGAGCACGCCCTCAATGTCAAGACAGACGCCAAGCCAGTCAAGCAACAGCTACGACGCTTTGCACAGGACCAGAAAGATGCTATTTGGAAGGAGATAACCAAGCTCCTCGCAGCCGGGTTTATCAAAGAGGTCTACCACCCGGACTGGCTGGCTAAGCCAGTTCTGGTCCGGAAGAAAAACGGTAAATAGCGCATGTGCGTCGACTACACCGATCTCAACAAGGCGTGCCCCAAGGGCCCATTCGGTCTACCAAGAATAGATCAAGTGGTGGATTCAACCGCGGGGTGTGAACTTCTCAGCTTTCTCGACTTTTACTCGGGATACCACCAAATCAGCCTAAAAGAGGAGGACTGCTTAAAGACGTCTTTCATCACGCCGTTTGGCGCCTACTGCTACATCACTATGCCGTTCGGTTTGAAGAACGCTGGAGCAACGTATCAACGAGCAATTCAGTGGTGTCTACACACTCAGATCGGGCGCAACATCGAGGCTTATGTTGACGACGTGGTGATCAAGACCAAGTCCAAAGAAGACCTCATCGCTGACCTGAAAGAAACCTTCCAAAATCTTCGAAGATTCTAGATGAAGTTGAATCCAGAAAAGTGCGCCTTCGGTGTGCCATCCAGCAAGCTACTTGGCTTCATCATCTCGCATCACAGCATTGAGGCCAACCCAGAGAAAATCAATGCAATCATGAACATGGCACCCCCGACTAGCCAGAAGGACGTCCAGAAGCTAACAGGCTGCATGGCGGCACTCAGCCGATTTATTTCCCGACTAGGCGAGCGCGGCATGCCCTTTTTCAAGCTATTGAAGAAAGCAGACAATTTCCAATGGACTCCCGAAGCCCAGCAAGCCTTCGAAAACTGCAAGAAATTTCTCACATCACCACCCGTGTTGGCGTCACCAATGCCCCAAGAACCAATAATGTTGTATCTGGCGGCAACCACTCAGGTAGTCAGCACGGTGTTGGTGGTCGAGCGATCCGAACCGGGTTACATACAGAAAATACAACGGCCAGTCTACTTCATCAGCGAGGTCCTTGTCGACTCCAAGATGAGATATCCGCAGGTCTAGAAGCTGCTCTATGGCCTACTTATTACTGTCCAGAAGTTGGTGCACTATTTCCAATCGCATCAAGTCACGGTGGCCACATTGTATCCACTCAGGGACGTCCTGCATAACCGCGAGGCCACCGGCTGAATCGCTAAATGGGTGCTCGAGTTGATGGCGTTCGACATCACCTTTCAACCACGGACAGCGATCAAATCACAAGCTCTAGCCGACTTCGTGGCCGAGTGGACAGAAGTTCAGATACCCACATCAACAGCAAAGCTAAAGTACTGGACAATGTACTTTAACGGTTCTCTAAGGATCGGCGGCGCTGGGGCCAACGTCGTACTGACGTCCCCCACCGGCAAAAAACTCAAGTACGTTCTACAGATTCACTTCCCGGCTTTCCACAATGTCACCGAGTACAAGGCACTCATCCACGAGCTCCGTATCGCTATATCACTCGGCATCCATCGACTGGTTGTGCATGGAGACTCTCAACTCGTGGTGAACCAAGTCATAAAAGATTGGACATGTCTCGACGATACCATGGCGGCATACTGTCAGGAGGTCCACAAGCTGGAAAACAAGTTCGACGGGCTGGAGATAACACATATCCTACGACAATACAATGATGCTGCAGATGAATTGGCAAACATGGGATCCAAGCGAGAAGCGGTCCCGACAAGGATCTTTGTCGAGCAACTCATGGAACCATCTCCCAAGAAGAGACCAGTACCAGAGTAGTCGGGAGGCGAACCTCCCCCGGCGACAGACGAAGTACTGAACATATGTCAAGATTGGCAGACTCCAGTTCTCAAATTCCTCCTGGACGATGAACACCCAGAAGATCGTAGTCAAGCCGAACAGATCAAACGTCGAAGCAAGAGTTTCCTAGTCGTCGGAGAAGACCTGTACTGAAGAAGTGCATCCGGTATCTGTCACAGCCCGATTTTTTGGGAATTAAATAATTAATTAATAATTGATTTTTCAGAATTTATATTAAATTATAAAGCAAATTAATTAAGTGAAGTAAAAATAGGAAATAAAAACTTCTTTAATAAATCATGGTTGAAATTATTTTTAATAAATTTGTTGTGTGTAATTACACTCTCTGAAATTTTCTCGGATTTTTCGGAGCTCCAGAATTAATTTTAATGCCACAAAGATCAATTTCAGTAATTATTTAAACAGATTCCAAGTTCCTTTTCTCGGGTCGTTCTCTATCAAATCCTTTTGTACCTTTCTCGGGTTGTCGTCCTCGAATCTTTGATTCCCTAAAAGGTCCGACTCCAAAAAAATCCCCTAAAGTTTCAAATCCGACGGACTCGGATTTATTCATTTCCCTTTTATCGAATAAAATCCAAATCCTCAATATTCTGAATATTCGTTCCATCCCAAAATTCCTTTGACTCTATATTCTAATTATCTCTGGTAATCCGAAGCTTACCCCAAATCCCACATTTGACAAAATATCCTTGAGCTTCCAATCTCTAAAATATCCCATATATATATATGTATAGATTCTGATTATCAGAATATTCCGGCCTCTGAATATTTCTCCAAATCTTTGATTCAGAAATATTCCTCGAATTTATAAATTCCAATTTTCCAAATTTTGGAATTTTCTCGGAAAACCTTTGCTTCCCTTTTCCCTTCTTGCTTCTTCTCTCCTCTGCCTCCCGAGGCCGGGTTGCCTCTCCTGCGCCCCTCGCGCTGCTCCTCGGCCCGGCCTGCGCCACGCGCCGCCATCGGCCCGCCTCCTCGGCTCGTGCCGCCGCGCGGCCTGTTGCCACCCCGGCCCCGAGCCCCTCGGCCTCCGCGCTGGCCTGCGCCCGATCTCGGCCGTGCGCCGCCCCCTGCGCCTCCACCCTGCAACGGCCACCGCCAAACCCGCCGCCGCCCCTATATATGTTACAGCCGCCAGCCCTGTGCCCTAGCCGGCTCTGCTACTCTCCACGCCGCCAAGCCGCCGCCGCCACCCCGTCGCGCCGTCCTGCTGTCTCCATCTACCGTCGCCCAGCGCCGCTCTCTCCCGTGCGTCTCTGGTTCGGAAGCCACCGCCGCCGTCTACACCTGCCGCCGCACGGTGCCCTGCCTCTGCTGCCTCCGCCAGACGCCGCTTCATCCTTTCGACGTTGCCGTCTTCGTCATCTATCCCCACCAGAGGACGCCACCGACGTCGCCGCCTCTGCCCCTGCAAGCCGTCGCCGGTGAGCATCCTCGTATTCGCCTCCTCCCTCCTCTGCCTGTTGTCGCCGTTGTCGTCGTCTTCGATCCCCGCCACTGGTGAGCTCCAGACCTGCCGCCATCTACTTCAAACCAGAGCCCGGTTCCCCTCTTCGCTCCTCTGGCTCCTGTCGTCTGTTGCCGCCACCGGACGTCGTCGTGGTCGCCCCGCTGCCGTTCCGTCGCTAGCGTTGTCGTCCTCGCCTTGGCACTGACAGGTCTCTTCGGTCCCATCCCTAGTGCCATGGTCCTTTTCCGTCTCTGCCCAGTGCGCCCGCTCGCCAGTCGTTGCTGGTCGCTGCGTCACTGTCCCGTCGCCATCGTCTACGGCCGTCGATCGCCATCATCGTCTCCCGACCTCCCCGGTCTCGCTGCGTGCCAGCAATGCACCATGGCACGGACTGGTCTTCCTCCTATGATCGACATGTGAGGCCCTCATGCAGCTTCCTCTTCTCCATCAATGACGTGTGTACCCCAATAATCAGACGCCCAACCAATCTTGGCCTTCCAACACATTTTGATAAAATCCTTGCTGATCAGTGTCACCGTTTTCATCCTCTCCCTCCCCGGTGGTTGCTGACTCGGCGTCGCTAGCGTTCATTGTCGCCATCCCGAAGCCGAATCACAGCCGTCCGATCTTCGAGACCTAATCTGAGCCATCGGATATTCATGTCTCTCCGGATATTGCCACTTCAGCCTTAGCCACCTCAGCAATCCATCGGCCCCTCTTATTTCTAAATCCATGAACCAAGTCCACCATACGCCTGGTCACTGACCATGGACCTCACATGTCAGCACTTATCCAAAATAATTGTTCTAATCCAAAAATCCAGAGAATATTCCCGAGAATATTCGTTTCCAAATCTTTTCGGATTTATTTTGAATTCAATATTCCAAGAGCCATATCTTTTCCATTTGAACTCCGATTCGACCCGTTCTTCTTCCTAAATTCATCTAAAATCATAATTTACTTGTTTGTATATTTTTATGTACTGTTTATTTGGAGTTTCTTAGGTTTTTCATTGTTTTGCGTGTAGTCGCGTAGAATCGTCGATTCGGAAGACCGCGGAGTCTACGGAAGAGTTCTAAAGATTATTTGAAGACTTTTGCGATTGCAAGGCAAGTCACACAACAATCTCCTTGAGCATGTTGATCCCATTTGTGAAAGTATTTTATTTTAAAGTTATTGCATGAAATGCTTTTGAATGTCATTATATGGGTATTTATTTACTATCCTATGATCCTTGACTATTATGGCCATGTCGATATTGATTCCTTTACCTTGATACCCCGGGTAATAATACTGACTAGCTAGATGACTATTTAATGGTCTAGCTAGATTATTTAGGAGTTGCTTAGCCATGCCTAGAAACTATAGTGACATTTTATGTGGGGAAAGTTAATGAATCACTTATCAATAATTAATGGATACTGGCTATATTTTCATGACAGTGAGTCGTGGCTGGTTAAGTAATTGTGTCAACTAAAATATGGATAAATTGTGGGTTGTGAGTACCAGGGTTGAGAATGTTGCTAGCGGTACTCATGACAATTAAGGACCGGTTCGCGGACTACTTGTTGCGAAGCAACACTCGTGCTAACCACAAGCTAGTATGGGATAGCAGGAGTTTGAAGTGTGCCGAGTTTAATAGGAGGCACCAGGGCTTGTTTGTGGCTGGAATAAGTCCACACATGGCAGTGACAATAAGACCATGCTTCGGGCGTCGAGCCGTCTCACAGGAAGGCATTGATCACCCCTACCGGAGACCGGAGGTTCAGCGGGAGGCTCTCCTATTGGGCGAGTTACATGGATGATCCTGTCATAATTCCTCTCCGAGGTACCGTGGTGGTATTAAGGGGCACAGTGATGTGCTATGGAGTTATGTCTTGTGGGTAAATTGGTACACCTCTGGCCAGAGTAAAACTATTCGAATAGCCATGTCCACGGTTAAGGGCGAGCCTAGCAATATTTTCTGTGATTAGTCCCACACTACTCATTAATGAAAATAAATGATGGAATAGTGATAGCTCCAGGTTGGAGGGTTATGGTTTGGGCCTGAACTACGTTGGAGCGTTGTTCAGTGGTTGATTCAATACTGATTAATAATTAAACTATACGGTTTTCAATGATTTTAAATGCAAATGTTTTAAATGTTGTTTATGCAAATAAGCCATATTATGCCTTTCCTTTGGTATCCTGTTGCATTACATTGCATTCCCTAGTGTGGCTTGTTGAGTACGGTGGGTGGTACTCAGTCTTCCATTATTGCAATCTTTAGAGTGAAGCTTTGCGAGGAGGAGAAGTTGGTGTTTGGCTTATACCTCAATTGAGCTGCCTGTGGTTTGGAGCTGAAGCTATGCTAGTTGCCGTTCCGCTGTTGATTTCTTCTGTGTGAGGACTAAGTGCCTCTGTTGTAAGTATTTATCGTTATTTCGTATTTGGTTATGTTTATCAAATTGTCGATTTGTGTACCTCGGCTGATTCCTGGACGAGGATTTATTGCACAAATTAGCTTTGGAAATTCTGGTGAATTTCTGGGCGTGACAGTATCCTCATGCGCTGCGTCACCACCGAGGAGGGCAAGCAGATTTTGCAATCGATCCACTCGGGTGTATGTGGCAACCATGCCGCATCCAGGACGTTAGTCAGAAAGGCTTACCGGCAGGGATTTTTCTGGCCAACAGCAGTAACAGATGCAAAAGACATAGTTCACACATACGAGGGTTGCCAGTTCTATGTAAGACAAACAAATCTACCAACCCAAGAACTCCAAACCATACCAATCTCTTGACCCTTTGCAGTATGAGGGCTTGACATGGTCGGGCCTTTCAAGAAAGCGCCAGGTGGGTTCACACACTTGTTCGTCGCAGTGGATAAATTCACCAAGTGGATTGAGGTCAAACCCGTTGCTACCATAACAGCGGCACGAGCAAAGGACTTCATCATGAGTATATTATACCGATTTGGGGTCCCTAACCGCATCATCACAGACAACGGTACTCAGTTCACGGGCGGCGTATTTCAAGATTTCTGTGACGACTTCGGCATCAAGATCTATTATGCATCCGTGGCGCACCCACGGAGCAATGGGCAGGTCGAGCGTGCCAATGGCATGGTCTTACAAGGTATCAAAGCCAGGATATTTGACCGACTACAACCATACACGGGCTGGTGGGTACAAGAACTCCCATCTGTTCTCTGGTCTCTAAGAACCACAGTTAATCGGGCAACAGGGCAATCCCCTTTCTTTCTGGTCTATGGTGCTGAGGCCGTGTTACCAACCGAGTTAGCGTTCGACTCTCCGCGAGTTCAGGCTTACTCAGAAGACACATCCAACAATACCCGATTGGTCGAGCTAGATCAGTTGGAAGAAGCAAGGGACATCGCAATAATCCACTCAGCAAGGTATCTTCAAGGCCTGCGTCGCTACCATAATCGCAATGTCCGTGGCCGCGCCTTTTTGGTTGGAGATCTCGTCTTGAGAAAAATACAAACCACCAAAAATAGGCATAAACTATCCCCGATATGGGAAGGGCCGTTCATTATAGCCGAGGTTACGCAGCCAGGTGCCTACCGACTGAAGACCGAAGACGGTGCCCTCGTCAGCAACTCATGGAATATAGAACAGCTACGTCCTTTCTATACCTGAGTTTTACATCTTCTCATGTGTACAGTTTTTCTCTGACTCACTACGCCGCTTGTTTCAACCGAGTAGTGAGTCAGGGGCTGCATGTATTATATATGCCTTGTCAATAATATACGAGCCAGTTTTGCTTAAGTTATGAAGTTTTGCAACGACTCTGATGTTTGCCCGAGTACAGCTTTCTGCAGTGAACGATTTTATTAAGTTCCTATAGACTAACTCGGCGCAGACTATATTGTCGGGTAAAGCTAATGATAACTAAGTTAGAACTTAGAGCTTGGCGGCCTTGCACATATATTTACACATGTCCTTACAAAAGTTTATATACACCGACTGCATGATGGACTATTCTTACATACCCAGGTCTTGGGTGATCACCTCTGCAGTCAGCCTCGCCTGGGCTATCAACCCCAACGCCTCCTCAGGTGTCATCTCCTCGGCGAATCCCTCTTCGATGGCTTCAATATCTGCCCTGGGGTAGATTGACTTGGTTATCGTCAGGGTTTGGGCCACGCCGACAACAACATGCTCATCCGAGTACCTCTTCAGGGTACTCGGCGCTTCGTTAAGGCGTGCCTGCACTTGGGAGACCATGTTAGAGCTGGTTCCCACGTAGTGAGGATCCATGATGTCAAGGAGCCCTTTCGCAGACTCGGCAAGGATCTCTCGTGACTCCTTGACAACCCTTATCTCCTCTGCAAAAGCCTGAAACTGAATTTGGGCATTGGCTCTAGCAGCTGCCCGGGTTCATCGACAAGTAAACTTGTTAGGCAACACTGCAGATAGAGTACTCAATGGATTGATTAAGGTCATTGTCAGAGGGAGGACTTACTTTCATAGTCAGCCTCCCACTTGGCTTTGGCCTTCTCCAGTTTAGCCTTTTCCTTCTCGAGCTTGGCATTGGCCTTCTTCAAGTCGGCCTTCTCTTTCTCGAGCTCGGCCTTGTCTTTTTCAAGCCCGGCCTTGGCTCTCTCGGCCTCCTCTAGCTTGGCTTCTCCCTCTGTTTAGGTCTTCAGCTCGGCTTCGAGTGCTGCACATCAGAGCAGTCAAGTACTCAACATTGTAGTCAAGACATAACTAGGTAGTCGGGAAACAACATGGCTGGAGAAATATGCTAAGGGCTCAGTCAGGAAGACGTATTCGGGAGACTTACTTCCAATCTTCTTGGCTTGGTCCCAATTTTCGTCCTGAGCTGACTAACGGCTCCCCTCAGCCAAGATTCCCTCTCCTGGCTGCACCATTCCACTTCGGCCTTTTACGCCCGGAGCTGGTCCAATTCTTGGAGCTGGGGGGCAAGCCGGGTCAGGACCTCGTTCATCCTTTCCGAGCGGTCAACAAGTTTCTGCTCAGCAAGAAAACAGAGCAAAACAGAGTCAAGTATCAGAACACTTATGCAAGAAAGACTACCAAGACTCCAATACGACGAAAGTCATACTTGGAGCCCCTGGGACGCGGCAATTGTGGCGCGAAGCAAGTCTTCACGCTCCTTCTCCACCGCAATCTCATCGTGCTTGTAACTCCACGCGGTTCCGTCAGGGGCTACCCAGCGAAATGTCCTCGGGAATTTGCGGGGAGGAGCCTCAAGCCTAGGGAGGTCTGGCCTTTCTGAAGACGATGATGATGACGACGACGATGACATGGACAGCGACGGGGTCCTGGCCTCCAACTCGGCAGCTGCTGAGGCGTCAGAGACATGCTCAGGGGCTGGAGCAACAGTTTCGACACTGGCCCCTTGGTCGGCCGGCGTCGGCGGCTCTGCAGTCGGTACAACCTCGATTTCTACGACTGAGACGGTCGCCAGCTCAGCAGGAATGCCTGCGGGCGCTGGTCCGGCTGGGGATGGCTCTACAACAAGAGCAGCCGGCGCGGTCTCCTTGAGATCGATGTTGGCGCGCTTCCTGCACAACGAGTCGGATATCAACACACCACAGCGCCGAACAGGACTTTCGGAAGACTTAAATACCTCTTGGAGAACTTGAGCTTGCCCCCGAGGGCTCTTGATGTCGGCGGTGGACTGCTGCCGGCTGTCAGGCTAGACGACGTGGCAGTCGGCGGTGGCATTTTTGTCCTGTTTGGCCCAGCTCCAGGCATGGCCGACTAGGGCGCTTGGGTACTCAGCGGTGCCATCCTTGGGCTTGGTGTTGTTGAGCCCGGCGTCACTTGACCCGACCTTGTACTCGGCGGCACTCTTATTGGGCTCGATGATGATGAGCTTGACTGCGCTGGTCCTGGTCCGGGATTCGGCGGCCTGGGGGCTGTACCGGTGGTGTCGATGTTTTACACCGGCAATAAATATATGGGGCTACTCGGCGGATGGAAACTCGGTGGATTGCAAAGGAACACAGGGAGATTTTATACTGGTTCAGGCCCTTGATGTGAGGTAATACCCTACGTCCAGTTTATATGTATTCCTTTGAGGAATTATGGTGGCGATTCTGATGAACCGTATGGCCGTGCCCTCAAGGGGCGCCCTGCCTCCCCTTATATACTGGGGGACAGGGTTACAAGGTAGGAGTCCCCGTCAGATTACAACTAGGAGATCTCCCCTTAGAGATATAATGTACCCGGCTAGGAGTGTATATTCCTTATTGTACAAGGCAAGGTCTGCCGAGGGTTACCATATCTCTAATTACATGGCTAGGCCCATCCTCTATCCGAGTGGCCCATATGCTTGTCATGAGGTACCCGGGGCCCATGGCACCCACAGGTGGTGTCTTTTATCTTTAGACTCCCGGCTGCGGCACTTGGCCTCATAACCTTTTTCTTGCCCTCGTCTACAATAGGCCTCTTCCCCGCTCTCTTAGAGTTGGGCTGGGCAGCAGAAGGACTTCTTGGCCTCTTCTTCGACTTCACAGCCAACAGCGGTCGGGAGTCATCATCAAACTCCTTACATGTCTGCAAGCAGTTCAACAATACACATCACATATCGCAGAAGCAATCAAGAATACAAGTTTACAGGCATTCATCACAGATGAGCAGCAGGGGTTACCTCTGGACGAGGCCGTTTTTGGATGTAAGCCGTGACATATCGCTCTGCATCTTCGGTTTCAACCATCCCATTGGAGAAATAACTGAACAGCACTTCGGTCACTTTGTGCTTGTCAGCTAGGGCTCGGCCTTCTCGGTTGGGATCGTCTCTCCCCTGGTAATCCCAGCAAAATTGGCTTCTTAGCTTCAGCGACTAGACGCACCGGGTCAGGAAACGTCTGGCCACCCAGGGACCGGTTAGTCCAGCGCTCTTCAGTTTATCCAGTCTTTCAAGCAATTGATGCACTTGGCCCATCTCCTCAAAAGTTGGCTCTAACGACCAATCGGGTGAGACCGCCGGAGGTAAACCGGTAAACGGAGGCAGAGAGGGTTCCAAATCAGAATAGTAGAACCACTCGTTATGCCAACCTTTCAAGGAAGGTTTCAGAGGAAGATGAAGATATGTCCTTTTCATTTCACTCCTGAGCTGGATACCAGCCCCCCCCCCCCCAATCACCTGAACCTTATTCTTGGAGGGCTGGGGCTTGATGTGGAACAAATGTCTAAAAAGATTCAAATGGGGCTCCACACCCAAGAAACACTCTCAAAGAGTTACGAATATGGAAATTGGCAAGACTGAGTTGGGATTCAGATTCACCAACTCCAATCCATAGAAGGCAAGAAGACGGCGGAGGAAGTCAGAAGATGGAAGAAATAGACCTCGGTCGAAAAAGAAGGCGAAAACAACAATCTCGCCGGCCTGGGGTTCTGGAACTGATTCACCTCCAACCGGGCGCCAACGGATGATATCGCGGCTTTGCAGCTGCAACAACTTCTCCAAGTGCTCCAGCTTGGATCGACCGCAATCCGAAGTCAGCCACGCCTTGCCTGACGCATCCACAAGATCTGAAGCCCTCGACATGGTTAGAGATGAGAAGATTTGGGGGAAATGTTGCGGGAGGCTTGGAATGGACGAGGAGGAGCGGAATCGCCCGAGGTCTAATGGGGAAGAGCGAACAATGGCGAACCCTAGCAGAGCGGGAGGCGAAATTTCGGCGCGGAAGCTGGAAGACGAAATGATTGGTGGATTGGAGAAGATGAAGGAATCTTTTCTCTCTCTCCCCGCCTTTTATAGAGCCATTTCTGATTTGTGGGCTTGGGCTTACACAGTCGGTACTGGACCACCAAGATATGAGTTTCTACAGTAGCACGCTCAATGTGGGCCGCTCGCTGGCTGTGTTGAAATCGCAGTGCTGGTGCTACCAACAGGAACCGATGAGATAAACAGGTATTCTTCATGAAGGCCTAATTGCTGAACACATGTGTTTGGGTATCTGTCTTATCTACCAGGTATTGAAGATATACCCTTATAAGGGTCACAAGCTGGTCTTCATCAAAATTGGGGACGCATGTATCTCTCAAGTACACCTGACCACATAATGGATTAAATTTCATAAAGTGGTACTTGGCCTACATGCTTGGCCAACAGTTGCCATGAGCAAATCCCTTTCCAGCCGACATGACGCAGAGGAGTCTAACTTCCGAGTAGTGCACTACTCGAGAGAGACTATAAATATTCTTTCCAGCCGATATGACGCTGAAGAGTCTAACTTTCGAGTGGGACGCCACTCGGAAAAGACTATAAACACCTTTTCCAGCTGACATGAAGCTGAAGAGTCCCATATACGAGTGGCATGCTACTCGGCAAAGACTATAAATTATATTCCGGTTGACATGATACCGAAGAGTTTCATATACCAGTAGTATACTACTCGGGAAAAACTATAAGGTTAAAGATCTTTGACATTATGTTTAATTGTTTTCATAATTAAGTACAAAGTTGGGGGCTACACCTAATAGGTGCGCCTATTCGGTGCATACTATTCATACATCTACATAGAGCCCTTCATAGCTGCCAACTGACATGAAGCAGGACTCGGGAAGAAGAAGCACTCAGACAAAGAATATTCGGGAGCAATGCACTCGGACAATCTTCACCGTGGAGGATGAGCACTTGGCATCAGCTGTGACTCAACTATGAAGGTCTCAAGGGCTACTGTGGAGGCCATGGGCCCCGGGTACCTCATCACAAGCATATGAGCCACTCGGATAGAGGATGGGCCTAGCCTTGTAATTAGAGATATGGTAGAACCCGGTAGACTTTGTCTTGTACGATAAAAAATATACAGTCCTAGTCGGGTAGATTATATCTCTAAGAGGAGATCCCTTGGCTGTAATCCGGCTGGGACTCCTACCTTGTACCCCTGTCCCCCAGTATATAAGGGGAGGCAGGGCGCCCCCTGAGGGCAAGAGCTCATAGAAGCCAACACAAATCCTCAAAGGAATACATCACAACTGGACGTAGGGTATTACCTCACATCGAGGGCCCGAACCAGTATAAAATCTCCCCGAGTTCCTTTGCAATCCACCGAGTTTCCATCCACCGAGTAGCCCTATAATCATATTACTGGTGTAAAACATCGACAACCTTAATGTTGGGCTGTGGGTGCTTGGTTTTGCTGGTCGCACCCATGGAAATTAAGGACCGGTTCATGAAAATCCCTTGAGTAGTTTTCCATGCATACCACAAGCCAGCGTGGGCAACGGCTAGGCTTGTAGCATAGCTTCTCCCTCTCCTAGGCACTGTTGGTGAGGATGGGCATGATGGAGTTGGACCGGTTCAGGGTCAGGTGATCGGCTTCCGGATCCATCGTGGCGCAAGGGGGGTAGCCTGGCCGACGCGGTGTGTCCTATCGGCAGGTGCAACCTCAGCGTGGTGTGGATGGTTGGGGAGGAGTTGCGTGAACGGTTCTATCACAGCCTTTCGCGGGGTGTCGTGGAGGCATGCCGGCACACGAGAACGTGTGTGGGGCTATGTCTTGTAGGTACAGTTGTACACCTCTGGCCAGAGTTAAAAACTATTCGAATAGCCGTGCCCACAGTTATGGGCGTTTGGTCAAGACTCAACGTGATTAGTCTCACCATAATAATTTCACTTAAAATATTGTGTAGAAGTAGGATGGAAGATTGGGCCTGATCAACGTGGTGTAATGTTGACCAGTGGTGATTTAATATTGCTTATTTAAACAACCATTTTACCTGTTTCTCAACTACTACTCTTTATAACTGCTTTATGCAAATGAAACTAAGGCCGTTCTTTGTCTCCCATGCATTGTTCATATTTTGCGGGTGTGACTTGTTGAATACTATGGGTGGTACTCTGTCTTGCTCCCTTTCCCCCTCTCGGAGATAGAGTTCTATTCTGACGATGATCGCCAGGAGGAGTAGGCTTGTTCCGTTGTCAAGCTGCCTGTGGAGTGGAAGCCCTTACGCGGCTTAGTTTGTTTATATTTTTTTTCCGCTGCATTGATGTAAGACAATTTTATTTTGTTATTAAGATGTACTTTGTATGGCCACTTGGAATTATGTACCCTGGCTTTCCTGGATAGGGATTTAATACACAAAATGTTCAGAATTCTGGATGTGAATTGCTGGGTGTGACAGCTTATTTGCATAAAGCAATTGTAAATAGTTGCAGTTGTAAAGCAAGTAAAACGGTTGTTTTTATTAAGCAATATTAATCATCACTGAACAATATTACACCACATTGAACAAGCCCAAACCATCCATCCTAGTCTAATCCAACATTTTAAGTCATCATTAGTAAAGGTGGGACTAATCACGGTGAATCTCGATCAGTCGCCCATAACCGAGGGCATGGCTATTCGACTAGATTTACTATGGCTAGATGGGTACAACTTTACCCACAAGACAAAGTGTCACACCCTGAAAATCAATTAAAATAATATTGGGTAAATGGAAATACAAGAATTTACTAGAAAATTTGTTTGAGGAAGTGTTTGAATAAAATTTTGAAATTTCCAATATTGAAAATCCCAATTTTAAATTTTCAATAAATGCTTGGATGCTTTTATATAACTAGGGTTTTGTCGGAATATTTTAAGTGTTTAAGTACTTATAATAATAAGTTCTTTTTGTTTCGTGGTGGTATTTACTGCTGGTAAATTCCCTATAATTTAATAAGCTCTCTGAAATTTTCTCAGAATTTTTGGAGCTCTGGAATTAATTTTAACGTGACAAAGATCATTTCGGTAATAAAATAAATAGAACATAAAATCCCTTCCTTTTCCCTTGTGCGGGTCGTTCCTACCTCAGTCCCTCGATGTCTCTCTGTTTCCCCTGAACTCGGACTCTCTTTTTCTTCTAGGGTTTTGTGTCGCTCCCGGAACCCTAAAGCCTCCTCAGAATCTCAATTCCGAAGTTCTCGGGATTAGTATTTTCCGAAACCCTAAAATCCCTTTTGACTCCCGAATATGAGATTCTTAGAAAATATCTATATTCTTGGAACAGAATACATCTAAACCCAGACCTTTCAATATTCCCAGATTTGCCCCAATTTAAGTCCCCATGAAATACCCTCGTCAATTCTTTCATTTTTGAAATATTCCATTTTTCCAATTCCCGGGGAATATTCGAATCCTCCAGATCCTCAAAATATCTAAATATTTTGGAAGTTCAAATATTCCGCGAATATTCCACTTTCTCGACTTCTTCAAAATAGCTTCCAATATTCCAACAATCCGAATGTTTCCACAAATTCCAAAATAATTCTTTGATTCTCTAAAATCTCCTAAATTCCAACTTTCCAAATTTAGAAAAATTCCCAAAAACCCCCTTCCTTTTCTCCTTTTTCCTTCTTTTCCATCTTTTCTTTTTTTCCCCTTCTTTCTTTTTTCTCCTTTCTTCAACCTTCCTCCTCCTTTCTCCTTCCTCCGGACTCTCTCTCTTCTCCCCTCGACTGAGCTCGGCCCGGCCTGGCCACCCCTGCGTCACCCCTTGGCCCGGCCTGCAAGCCTCGGCCCGCCTAGCACCACCGCCGTCGCTCAGCTTGGCCCACACCGCCGCTGCACCGAACCGGCCCGATCTAGCCGGCCCACCACCACCGGACCAGCGCCGCCGCCATGCCCTTGCTGCGCCCTACAAAGAGCAAACCACCACCGCTCCTGCATAGCACCGCCACCGCCCCTACGCCCTGCCCATGCCCTAGCCATCGCCCTCGCTCTTCCTGCCCTAGCTGCGCCGCCTGACCAGAGCCGCCGCTCTGCATTACCAGCGCCGCCGGATCCCCGTGTGCCGCTGCCTTTGGCTCCCTATGTCATCGTCGCGGATGTTGTCGCCTCTACGCCCGCATCCCTTTTCCCTCCGGTGCCTCGCATCATCGCCGATGTCGTCATCTACCCGAAGCCTGACTCCCCTCTCCATCCCACCGGCTCGCCACCGCCTGCCGCCACAGGTCTATCATCACTGCCGCATCAGCCCGGTGCCACGCCATCCTCCCTGCCGTCGATGTCGACGCACCGCCAAGCTTCCCTTCTGCCATGCCATGGCCGCATGCTCCTGTTCGAGCCAGCCGTGGGCCACTGCCATGTGGGCCCGGTGTTTTCCTCCCTTCTGTGTCAATGACGATTGGGTCCCATGCTTTTAATCCCATGACATCTCGACCGTCCGATTCCCCGAAGTCAAGCCAAGCCACTTGATCTCCATTAAAAACCCTAAGTCCATCTCATCCATTCGATCTATCCCGATCAAATCCGAACCGTCGGATTCCAATAACTTGATCTGGTGCCACGTCAGCCCTAGCAATCGAGTCATCAATCCACCTCAGCTACCACTTCGGATGCCACCTCAGCCCTACCAGCCATCTCATCACCATGTGTCGCCAAGTCATCGGTCCTCCATTCCACCCCATCCTCTGGTCCATGGATCCAGTCCTTGTGGACCTAGCCACTGACTAGTGGGCCCCACACCCATTATCCATCCAAAAACAATTCTTTTAGTAAATAATTTTTTAGAGAATATTCCAGGGAATATTCTTTTCTAATTCTTTTCGGATTTTTTCTGAATTAATCTTCTGGAAGCCATAACTTCTCCGTCCGAACTCCAATTCGACCTGTTCTTTATAAATTTATCTAAAATCATGATCTACCTTTTATGTACTTTTTATGTACTGTTTATTTGGAGTTTCTTAGGTTTTTTTTCTCATTTTGTGTGTAGTCAGTTGTTTCTGCCGTTTCGGAAGATCACGGAGTCTGCAGAAGAGTTCGGAAGATCATCTGAAGACATTTTCAATTGCAAGGCAAGTCACAAGGCAATCCCCTTGAGCATGTTGATCCCATTTCTGAAAACTATTTTATTTTAACGTTATTGCATGCAATGTTTTGCAATGTTATTATACAGGTAATTATTATTATTCCAATATTCTTTGATTATTATGGCCATGTTGTTATTGATACCTTTCCTTTGATACCCTGGGTAATAATATTGACTAGATGGATGACTATTTAATGGTCTAGCTAGATTATTTTAGGATTTGCTTAGCCAATGCATAGAAACTGTAGTGTCATTTTATGTGGCAAAACTATTGATTCACTCCTAATTAATTAATGATTAGTGGCAATAGTTTCACGACGGATTGTCGTGCTTGGTTAATTAATGTGTCAACTAAAACTTGACTGAATGGTGGGCTGTGAGCACCAGGATTGTGATGATGCTAGCGGTGCTCATGACAATTAAGGACCGGTTCACAGACTACCTGTTGCGAAGCATTATCCATGCTAACCACAAGCCAGAATGAGTAATGGCGGGAACTGAAGTGTGACGAGTTCAATAGGAGGCACCAGGGAAGGTTTGTGGATGATATAAGTCCACACATGGCAATCGTCAATAAGTCCATGAGTTCGGGTATCAGGCTTGCGGGAAGGCACTTGATCACCCCTACCAGAGACCGGAGTCTTGGCGGAAGGCTCTACTATTGTGCGAGTTACAAGGATGGTCTCATCACAATCTCTATTTAGGTACTTTAGAGTATCGCGACGCATGGCTGACATGCCTTGCGGGTAAATTGGTACATCTCTGGCCAGAGTAAAACTATTCAAATAGCTGTGCCCGCAGTCAATGGGCGGGCCTAGCAATGTTTTCTCTGATTAGTCCCACATTATTCATTAATGATGATAATTGATGGAAACTTGATGGCTCCAATTTGGAGGGTTTTGGTTTTGGGCTTGAATTGCATTGGAGCACTGTTCAGAGATTGGTTCAATGTTGATAATAATTAAACTACACTGTTTTAGATGCTTTTAAATGCAAATGTTTTAAATGTTGTTTTATGCAAATAAGCCATACTATGCCTTTCCTTTGGAACCATGTTACATTATTTTGCATTTTCTAGTGTGGCTTGTTGAGTACGGTGGGTGGTACTCAGTCTTGCATTACTGTAATCATCAGAGTGAAGACTTGCGAAGAGAAGTTTGATGTTTGGCTTATACCCCAGTTGAGCTGCCTGTGGCTTGGTGCTGCTTCACTAGGTTGCCATTCCGCTGCTGTTTTCTTCTATGTGAGGACTAAGTGCCTCTTCTGTAAGTATTTACCATTATTGTGTTTTGGTTATGTTTATCAAATTGTCGATTAGTGTACCTCGGCTGATTCTTGGACGAGGGTTTATTTCACAAATCAGCATTGGAAATTCTGGTGAATTTCTAGCCGTGACACACAGCCCCACGCATGTTCCCATGCGTTGGTGTGCCATCACGGCACCCTGCAAAGAGGCTGTGACAGGACCTTTCATGTAACCCCTCCCTAACCATCCACATACACGCTAAGGTTGCACCTGCCGATAGGGCGTACCATGTCGAACAAGCTACCCCCTTGCACCACAGTGGATTAGAAAGCTGATTAGCACCGTAACCCTACCAGACCCAACTCCATCACGCCCACCCTCTTCGACGGTGCCTAGGAAAGGAAGGAGCTACACTATAAGCTTAGCCGTTGCACACGCTGGCTTGTGGTAACTACGGGAGTTCCTTTCAAGTGTTTCCCACGAACCAGTCCTTAACTGCCATGAGAGCAACCAGCAAAACCATGCACCCATGGCCCACCATTAAGTCATACTTTAGTTTATTAATTAACCATTATCAGTCCAATCCATCATCTCGACATGAGGTCGAAGTAGAGGCATTAATGAATAATTATCCCATGAGTGAGCTAGTTTGACTAAGCATGGCTAAGCAATTCCTAATCCACAATCTAGTCAAGTTAATACCCAAGTTATCAAGGAATCGGATATTCGAGCTATGGCCTCTAACATAATATATAGGGCATCCCATTCCACATGAAATAATAAAGGCATGCAAGTTTATTTAAGCAAAACAAATAATTTGCATAAAAGGGCACAACATGCGCAAGATATGGAATACAACTTGCCTTGCTCTCCTCCTGCGACTTCAGGTACGACTTCAAAGTATAGCGGGGTGTCAGAACCATCGGTTTCAAAAACAATAAAAATAGTACATAATACCACTTAATCGACATCTAAAACTAATTTTAATAGATTCTTGGCATTTTCTAGATTTACTGCAATTTGAATAGAATTAATCACAGTTTGTATGAATTAATTATGAATTTTTGAAGTTATATTATGTTTCTACTATAACCAGAAAATCCTTAATCAAATCATTGTGCATTTATTTCAATTTACGGCGTTAGCCGAGGAGGAAACCGGTGCCGCCAGGCGGGCCCCACCCATCGGTGACTCAATGGGGGCGGCGCACAATGGACCAAGTCCACGCGCTACCGGGGTTCGCCTACAGCGGTGCGGTCATGCACGACTAGCGCGATCAGGATCAGCGATGGCAAGCAGCTAGAGAAGGCGGCTGGCGTTGGATTTGGGGGAAATGAGTGCGGGTCTCGAATTAGGACTCAGCGAGGAGGGTTGAAACGGGGAAAAGGAAAACGGGAGGCCGGCAAGGTTTCTTATAGAGCTGGGGAGGAGATCGTGGCCAGACCGGGTGGTATTGTCGCTAAGAGGGAGAAAGACGCCGGCGGCGAAGTAGGGCGTGTCCACGCATAGTCATGGGCAAGTGGGGGCGGAGGACGCGGGGCAGTGGGGTGACAACCCAGTCCTCCATGTTTGAACAAATGACGCGGGCACAGAGCAGTGAAATCGGGCGGCGTGTCACGGTCCTCTCCCCCGGTGAAACCAGACAGAGGTTGAAGAGGATGCTAACATGCAGGTGAGAGAGGGAGGCTGGGCGCGCGGCACGACCGACGGGCCATCGCAAGCCAGCGCGGCGGGGAGGAGAGGCAGGCCGCGGCGCGGGCCAATACGGAGGAGAAGGGAGTGTGCCAGGAGGCAGCCCACAGAGTGAGGAGAAGGATTTTCGAGATATTACGAATTTATTTAATTCCGATAAATATTTTTGATTTATTAAAAATGTTTCCTGTGCTCTGAAAATTCAGGTAAAAATCCTGTTAGCACTTTAAGGCATGGAGAATACAAGAAAAATATTCCCAGCCATAATATATTATTATTTAATATTTTTATTCATCTCTTTCCTCTTGCTTTAATTAAACCATTTCTTTAAACAATTTCTTACTTCAGGGGCGGGCAGGCGCGTGTCCTCCCTCAAGCAATGTAAAATTATTTTTAAAAAAATTAAAATATTATTATTATTGGTCCCTTCAATAAATAAATTTGAGTGTTTCTAGCTCAGCCGCCACATGCATCACAGTAGTTGTATATATTAATTACTCACCCTGCTTTGTTGGTTCCAATTGAGGACAAACTAACTTGGCAAAATAGCAAATCAAGTCTTTGACCATCACATACATACAAGCAACCTGAAGGCCAAAGCAGATTAACTCTCTAGCACCATCTTTTTTTAAGATAATACTAGAACCAGAGTCAAGTGCTTCGGCAATACACAATCATAGTCTCATCAATATAATCTATCGCAATGGTTTTACTCTCCTTAGATCACAACTCAGACACGGTCAACTTCATTTGCATCTATCACTACTTCAAAACAGCACAAATGTACCATTCTATCAATATCAGTTGGATAAAAACCGGCACTGATTTCTCACCTACCCACCTACTTACGCGCCTAGTACAGTGTCCTATTAGTGACGGTTTATATTATAAACTGGCATTGATGAGTAGCCATCAGTGCCGGGTTTTTACGTAAACCGACACCAATCTGTCCGACCGAGCCAAGCCGATCGATCTCGTCATCTGCCCCTTTAAGTCACATTCAAATCGATGTGGCTCACATGTCTCCCCCCATCTTCCATCTTTCCCAGGTCTCCCTCCCTTCCCTGCCCCTCTCCCACTTCTCTCACTCGCCAATCACAGGCCTAGGGGGATGGCAGCCGGCAGCTGGCCTAGCGAGGAGTAGCGTCCAGAAATAACACAACCATTTTCATTCACAAGTGTATTAATCCTCGTCCCAGGAGACAAGGTATACAATACAAAGTTGATAATTAACAAAGTACATAAGAAGAAGTGTAAATAAAGTATTTATTACATGGACGACCAAAGGCCCAACACAGCAAAGATAAACAAAAAGATGGCAAACTAATAGGACAGGTGACCAAGCCCACAGGCACTTGATGGCAAGAACGAGCTAGATGTTGAAGTCTTCAACTCCAAAGCACTGTTCATATGGATGGGAGAAATTGAGTAAGACTGAGTAGAACCACCGTACTCAACAAGTCGTACTTGCAAATGAAAGAATAATGATAGGGGTGTACAACGGATATTTAATGTGGTTATTGTGCAGCAAACCAATACTTTAGAACTGTTTAGGGTTTTCATGGCATTTTTAGAACACGCTTCTAAGACTAATATCCAAATTAATAACCAAGGTCGCAAAACCACATGAATCGGCCTTGAACCAGGCCATCTAGACCAAACCAGGTCAACCATCAAGTTTTAGCCTATTAAACAGCGGCACCATTTTAAATTAAGAGGAAACATCTGACTTGGGTATATTGCTAGGCTTGCCTATAATCGAGGGCGTGGCTATTCGAATAGTTTATGCTATGGCCAAAGGTGTACATCTTTACCCCCAAGGCATGATTTCCTCACGTGTTCCCACATGCCACATACCACCACGGTATTTTGACAGAAGATGTGACATAACCTTTCACCCAGCACGGCCCTAGATAGAAGAACCACCACCGATCCCTGTCTCCCACCAAGTGCCCTGGGTCGAGCAAACATGGTCCATGCCCCCAATATCTCGGCACCCAAGTGGCCTTCATTTGCTAGAGACGTCTGTCTCATGGTGGACTTCATTTGCCTCTATCCATGTCCTTCCGCCTAAGACTGGTCTAAACTATGGGTTAAGCCTTACCCATTAGACATGTGGTAGTACAATGCATGCTTTGCAGTAGCCCAAAGACCAGTCCTTCTAACAACCGAGGTGCAACTAACAAAACCATCCATACACCTCTAGACCAGCCAAAAATAGGTTTTGGGGATTTTTGAATAGAGAAGATTCATGTCCAGGCAAACCAGCCATTTCCTACAGTAACCCAAAGTCAAAGTTAGCTCCCAAAGTCTAAGTAATATAAAACATCTAGCTGTTGCTAATTTAGCGGGGCTAACCATAAACCTAGATTAGGTAGTAAACACCACGTATAGAGTTTATACTAGCTAGTTTTGGTTACCTAGGGTCGTCAAAGAATAATACACAAATAATAAGGCTATAATAGAAATATAGATACGGCTAAGTAAAACAGATATTATCACAGTAAATTTGATAGAGCGGAATACAATAATTTAAATTAAAATAATTTTAAAATACTAGGTAATCAATATGGATAAGGAATTGGTATGACCTGCCTTGCTCGCAACCGATATCTTCAGCATCGACCACAAGGAGCAGCGGCTAACACGGATCAGCAACGTCTACACAACATGTGCAAAATAAAAGGATTTTACTCTAAGAAAATCCATATAAATAGCAGTAACAAAGCACATATATGGGTTCCTAGCATCCTAAGAAAAAATCAGAGACTTGAACGGGTCAATTCCGAGTTCGAACGGTCGAGATACGGCCGTTTGAAGTTTATATGAAGTTTAATAGAAATTTGACATTTTCTCGAATTATTTTTCTTAAGAAAATCATTTATTGCGACAGCAAGGGGGTGGCGTCGGTGCCGACATGCGGGCCCCACCGGTCAGCCTCTCGGGGCGGCTGACAGGCATGCCCCGCGACTGTTGACCGTGGCACGCGTGTTGACACGGTTGCCACGCGACTGCCGAGCGGCAGGCCACGATGGTCGCCACTGGTGACCATCTGCGCAGCCGAGGGCTTGGGCCATGGTGGAATGGGAAGGGGCGACACGGGGATCCTTACCACGACAAGCACGGCGGCAGACGGGCAATGGAGGAGGCCGGTGACGAGATTGGAGCGGCGGAGAGCTTTGGGCAGCGGAGACGACGGCGTTCCAATAGGCGGCGAGCTCGACAGAGGGGTGGCTAAGGTGTGGGAAGTCGAGGCGAAGCCGACGCTGGTGACGGAGGAGGCCGATGAGGTCCCGGTCAACGGCGAGGCACAACCGAAGGACAGCAACAGCGGTGGAGCTTGGCCAGTATGACACGACGGCTGGGAGGTGGGCAAAATGTCTGGGCGACGGGAAAATGGGCGAGAAGGGCTTAAGGCTGTCTCCAACAAGAGACCCATTGGGGTGCCCAAACCCAAAATGGGTCTCCAGCAGGATACCTATAGCCTCCAACAGAGTACCTATACGGAAGACCCATTTTGGGTGCCAGGAGAGGCATAACCCAAATCTGAGTATCCTCTCTCCTAGAGACCCATTTGTAGAAAGAATTGTCTTTTGGGTCATGTTGTTGGAGAAGACCAAAAACGGGTATTGAACCCTTTGCCTGTAGCGCTACCCAAAAGACAAATGGGTCTTGTATTTTGGGTCACGGTTGTTGGAGACAGTCTAAGAGGAAGCTTTATAGGCCGTCGTGTGAAAGGAAGCAACGCGGAGAAGAGGGAATCAGTCGCCGCTGATCCTGGCGGCGCCATTCATGAGGATTTGAAAACGGCGGAGTAAATCCGGGGGATTTATGCCGAATGAAGAGGGGATTGATGGGGAGTTTTGCTGCGGGATTGATGGGGAGTAATTCCCCTCATTTTGCACTGCTAGAAATGGCTCGGGGAGGCGGGATTGGCGGCGGCGCTCCCGTTTGGCCGGTGCGGGTGGAGCGGCGGGAGGGGAGGGATGACAGGCGGGCCTCGCCTGTCAGCAGCTACGGGTGCGGGACCAGTCGGGCCACATGGGCGCACGTGCGCTCAGCCGAAGTGGGCCGGCCTAGGAGCGGCGTGCGGGCGAGGAGGGAAGGAGGAGGCCGAGGTGGGCCGTGGGGTGAGGGGGAGAGAGGAGATGGGCTAAATTTGGCCCCAGGGAAAAGAAGGGTTTATTTTTAATTTATTAGTTTTAGAAAAGTTGAAAATTGTTTTTGTGCATTAATAAATATTTAGGATGTTCTGAAAATTCGAGTAAAAGTTGAGTGCATATTTTGAGGCATGAGGAATTTATTAAAAATTCCCACAAGACACTTTGAGTTCATTCTTGGTGGTTTTTAATTGTTAGAGGCTCTTTTGTATATTTTAATATTTCTAGAAATGCATTTAGAAAATGATTTATTAATTAGGGTGACTTCAGGGTGCTACATGAGGCCCAGGAGCCCACAGGCGGCGGCAGCAACGGCCTCATTGCCCCGCATCCCTCCGCCGCCTCGGCCTCTAGCGAGCGGCGGCAGCGGATCCACGGTGAGCAGCGGAAAAGGAAAGATGAATTTCCCCATTCATTGAACCCTAGTTCGAGACTGACGGGGCTCAAATTCGTAGCTTCCGCCTTGACAGGGCGGTGCTTTGACCAATTGAACTACAATCCCCACGGGGGGCCACCTCGGTCTCCAGTGAGCAGCGGCGATGGTGGATCCACAGAGAGCTGCCACAGATCCATGGTGAACTGTGGCATATCCATGGCAAGCAGTGGCTGCCGTCTTGGTCTCTAGTGAACAGTAGCGGTGGTGGGGTCCTCTTGTTGTAATTCTTTTCTCTTCTTGTGATTTTCCGCTCTTCTTGTTATGAATGTATTCAATTTGGCTTTGTGGATAAATCTTGTGTTAAGAGATTGATTCTTTAATTAGTGAATCTTGTGATTGAATCTAGCTTTGTGATGCATCGACTTGGCTTTTTTAAAATCAGGCAAACTCATCAGTATCGGTTCTCAATCCCTGATGAGCACCTCTTATCAACGCCTCAAATATAGTGTTGGCTTTAATATCGGCACTGATGGTCTAATATGTAGTACTATATGGTAGCTGGTCTATAAAGTTATATTGATTTATGTGTCATCTATCATTAGGCTTGCCCAAGCTCAAGGAAATGCCTAAATTCAGTGGTATTGCAAGCGCAGTATAATTGATCTCCACCGTCAACACTGCATCAAGATCCGTGCTATATTATAATTTTTTATTTGAGGATGCGTGTATGAATTATGATAGAGAGATGCAACAGCAAGTGGGTCGATTCATGGGTATCCGTTGGGTCACGCTAGCTAATTCACATCGAAAAACCACAAGCGCATGCAATTAATGCACCCCCAAACGTAAGGTTATTAGTTATTTGAAGACCATTATTGCTTATCCATCTATCCGGAATGAATAATCTTCATAGTGTAAATGTGTATAAATTTATTTTAGAAACAAGTATCGTTCTGTTAGGCTCCACATAAGAGTACACACGCGCTAGAAAAGACAGCTACCTTAAAGAACACTAGCTTAGCTACTATTTGTACAATATTTCGATTACATGTTTGGAGAGCAGAGATTTTCAAAAGGAAACAACACATATCCATCTCTAGACCTAATACATTATAGTTTGCCCATAGCGTTGCATCTTCAATGCATTATAGTTAAATTCTTGGAAGGACAGTTTTTTTTTCCGTGAAAAAACCACGTCATACCTGCCGAGCAGTACAAGGCATAAACTGAAAAATAGCCACCAGTGTAAATTAAGGTTGCATACAACGGTGAGCTTTCAGTTAATCCTATTCTAGTATATAAGATTAGTTTTGGGTATCTCTTGAAAAGGTAATATTAAAATATATGACGCTATTAACTTTTGGATATAACGTTAGACCATTTGTCTTTATAAAAGAACTTTGTAAGTATCATTTGTTTTATTATTATAGGTAATTTAAACATGATTTATATTTTTTATATTTGCACTAAATTATTTAATAAGATGAATAAACAAGTATCATGTCTAAAAGTCAACAACATCCTATATTTTAAATCAGAGAGAGTACTATCAGTGAAGTGAGAACCAAGGCTCCTACCACCGGTGGTTTGGGGTGGCCAGGCACCATCTCATCGCATTGCCAAGGGCCGTAGGCATAACTTACGGCCACTACAAAGCTATACCTGGAATCCCCCAGGTCCAAAAAATAAGATCCCGAGCTTGCGGCTATAAGGGTTGAGCTCGGGGTGTGCCCGTAGCGGCCGTGCTAGGGGCATAGCCTTGCCTCATCCCTGAGCTCGGCTCCCCCGAGCAGCTTGGGGGGCACGCGGACGCAAGGGCATTAATGATGACGCGACGAAGCATACTGCCCCGCTTCGGTCTTCCCTAGCCTCTTCCATTAAGGACGACAGGATGTATATCTACCGGGCGTGAGGTGTGGGGGAAAGGACGGCTCTGTACCATATGTTGAGTGCCATCATCACATTTTTCTGATAGGGGCATGGGTTGGCATGCGGCACGGTTGACTACCACGCCACCCACCCAAGCTCACTGTGTTTCACCTACTTCTGCGAGAGGCTGACAAGTAGAATACACAGCCAGCATGGCGAGCCTAATCTTTTCCAGCAAGCACTCGACGGCCACGCCTGGACACATGGTGCAAGACCATCCCTCTATTCGGACCTGATCCGAGGAGGCCCTCGGGAGGACAGGCGACCGGTCCTACCGGTTAGCAGAAGACATGACCAATCATACCTAATTATGTAATAACGTACGTGATTCCTATAGTTCGGCTACTGTGGTATTCCCCTAAGGCCAGGAAAAGTAAAGGACCGGACCGGATCGGATCCACAAACTCTTGTAGCCTAAGTCTTGTAAACTCCTCTCATAAGCAACTCAGAAAGAAAACAAGAATATAACATGAGTAAAGTATTACGTCACCATACGACCCGAACCTATATAAACACCTTGCCCCCATTCTATCTACGACAAATTAAACACACTCATCCCCTGACCGAACTCACGAAGGAGGTCCCGCTAGGTCCCTGCAAACAATGTTCGCATACCAATAAGTACTACCTCTGTAATCGAAAAGACATCGCCTTAGAATATGTGTTGTCAAACCTCGATTTCTTATCTTAAACAGCTAATAGATTACAAAATTACAATTTAATATGTGAAAATGGCATCACTATATTTATCATGAAAAACATTTTATATGATTATTTTTTAATGTCTTATAAATATATAATTAGAAAAATAATGATGAGACATGTACATGTATATTAGATAGTGTATCGATGTCTAAAATAACAAGTAAAAAAGAATAGAGACAGTAACTTAAGTATGAGGAGGTATAATTTTCGAACTTAACTCTCATGTGCGCTGAGATTTTTCGAACTCACTCTCTCATGTACGCTGAGGCTAGCTAGCTGCTCGTTGAAGGCTTTTTGCACTATGCAGCCGGCAACGGCAGGCAGGGAGGCATGGGTGTGACTTGCTCCTCCACATGCCTCACGTGAACGAACTGTTGGATTCCATCGGATAATTATGCTACGTAGCTCGCCTTTTGGTTTATAATCCAATATACACTCGTCTTTTTAATTAATTATTACTCTCTTGCTCGTAGAATTTTTATGCATGCTTGGGGTAGCGGCGGCTCTCTTCTTTCTAGAATAGATGATGTCATATGATATGTATGATCAAATCTTGAAATCTTAAATCTGATATACGTGAAAATGAAACTAGATTTATCATAACAAGTTAGATATATTTTTTTAATTTTAAAAACTTGTTAAGAAATAATTATAAAATATGTATATTAATGACTATGTCATACCCAAAACATCAAATACAAAGGAACAGAGTAGGAATTGATATCTGTTGATGCTTTTCCGATCATCAGCTAGCTGCCTCATGGAAAGCAACCGTGCATGCATAATAAAGTTTATTTTAAGATAACATGAATAATATATATAGTATAGAAGAATTGTTGACTTTGAGTGACGCTGACGTCCTGCTATTTTCTGTTGGCAATTCTTTTATATCGCAGAATGATATTCGGTTGGGGACTTGCAGACATCTCGAGAGGATGATGACATAGGACCATTTAAAAAACATGAACAACAGAAAAAAAAACGGTTGGAACTAGGTGATGCGGCTGCCATTTTCAGACTTGTTTGATCCTTAATATTACTTTAACCATAACTTATATTTTAATATTTGTAGTAAAATTTTAAATAAAACAAATAGTCAAACTTCGATCTAAAAGTTAATGACGTTAATTAAAAATCAGAGGAAGTATTTGGCACCAGTATTCACCAATTTTAGGGTACAAGCACGAGCGCTTATTGGAGATGCAGGTGCTTGTGCTCTAGAGAGTGTTTAGTGTCTCAAAACAATATTGCTAGAGCCTCTTTACAGTACAAAATACTAGTAATAGAAAAGTAGTAGTATAGATGAAATCTGTCCGTTCGTTTGAATAGGTATTTTAGTAAATGACTTATTAATTATACAAAGTACCCATATTGCCATTGAGGGTATTTTAGTTAAGAAAAAATATTTCTCTTAGATCGGACATGGACGCCATCCTCTAGCGACGCACATGCCCGACCAGCGACGACAACGCCCGCCCGGCCCGACCAACGATGACGACGCCTGCCCACTCGCCTAGCGCCGTCGACGCCTGTCCGCCCAGCGACGGCAACGCTCGCTCGCCCTGCATGCCCATTGACGACGACGACCACCCGCCCTGCGACGACGACGCCCGCCCGCCCAGCAGCGACGCTGAGCCGACGCCGACGCCAACGCATCTCTCCCGTCCCACCGCGCGCCTCAGCTCCACGTCGACGCCGACGCCGATGCCAACGCCATCTCTCCCGTCCGTCACCTCACATCGTGCCGCCGCCCATCCCACGTGTCGCGAGTAGGGCTAGCCTTCCCGTCCTATCACCAAGAGCACGCGGCTACCGTGCCCTAGCTATCCCTTCAGCAGGAGCATCACGAGGAGGGTTGGCCATCCCGTCCTCTCGCTAGGAGCACGCGGCTGCTGCGCCCTAGCCGTCCCTTCAGCAGGAGCACAATCCGACGTCCTTGCCGTCAAGAGTGTCGTCATCTAGGTATGTACATAGGACTGGACATTTGTGTGTGGTCAAGTTCGTGGTTTTTTGGTTGTGTGATGAAGCAAAAAATCGTTATAAACAGAAGTGACCTCCAGAATTAAGTATTTTAAATAATTTATTTATTTGTAGGAGAGTACATCCGTTAATTGTTCAAGATAATCAAATAGTAGGTTAACCTAGGTCATGAAACCGGCATATAACAATCTCTTGGTTAAACTCAAACTACTTTGCACATAGGAAAATCCTCTGATATATTGCAAATAGGAAGTAAGTCCACTAGTGATGCTAAAATATTCTACAATGCTTATGGTGTGTGATGTGTCCGGTACTATATCTAGTCTATTTTCGCGTTTGTTTTGTAGCGTTTCGGTAGCACTTATGTCATTAACATATTTTTAGTTACTAATAGCATCGATGGGCATAGTTGTGTTGTTTTTACAATTTATGTTAGCAATGGGGTAATTGAGACGTAATATTTTCTAATTTCAGTTGAGCATCATGGCTGACGACGAGTATGTTAGCCTGGAGGAACTGGAGGAGTATAATGTTGTTGCAAATCAGTCGTTTATGAGCAAGGAGGAATTCTATGAGTTCTACAATAATTATGCATATGAAAAGAGATTCAGCGTGAGGAGGAGCAACATGAGATACAAGCCAGGCAGCAAAGAGGTGATATGGAGGAGATTCGTCTGCTCGTGTGAAGGGTATAGATCAGCGAATAACTTTGGAAGGACCAATAAACAAAGGAAGCCACGGGCCCTGACTAGATGTGGATGTATGGCACGTCTTGATGTCCAGAAGAGTGAAAACAACGGTATATGGTATGTGAAGGATTTTGTGGATGTCCACGAACATGCGCTTGCAAAACCAAAGCATGTATTTGTTCTGTATTCGCACCGTGGACTTAATGATCCAAAGAAAGCTGAGGCAGTCAAGCTGGGGCTGGGTGGGCTCTGTCCTTGCTAGATAATGGACGTTATGGAGAAGAGCCACGGTGGTCCTAAAGGGATTGGATTTTTTATGCAGGACCTGTATAACTTTTTCTCAAGGTACAAGAAAAAAGAATCGAAGGTAGCGACGCCGAGTATATTTTGAATCATATGGTAGTGATGAAACAATAGGATTAGGAGTTATTTTTCAAATAAGTACGGATAGAGAAGGGCGGCTACAGAATATATTCTGGTCAGATGCACAATCACAGATGGACTATAGTGCTTTGGGTGAGGTCGTCATTTTTGATAGCACGTACCGCGTGAACAAGTACAATCTTCCATTTGTCCCTTTTATAGGGGTTGACCATCATCGTATTACAGTTATCTTTGGATGTGGTGTTGTTTCCGATGAGACTGTTCCATCATATGTGTGGCTGCTAGAAGCGTTTTTGGAGGCTATGCACTCTCACTAATCATGGATGGGGACGTGGCGATAGCGAGAGCGAGTGAGATTGTTATGCCTATGGCAGATCACCGGTTGTGCAGTTGGATGGCAGATCATCGGTTGTGCAGTTGGCACATAGAGCAGAACATGGTCAAACGCTTCCGTGGTCAGAAGCTCAGTGATTTCAGATTGCTCATCTACCAAGTGATGGAGGTTGATGAATTTGAAAGACGTTAGGTGGAGTTTGGGGTGACTTATAATATCACAGAAGATAACCTATGGATGTGTAGAATGTATGAACTTAGAACGAAGTGGGCTGTAGCATACACAAATGGGAGACATTTTTGGGGCATGAAGAGCAATCAACGCAGCGACAGCCTAAACACAAGGCTTCATAAGCATCTAGATCGGATGTTGACACTGGTTGATTTAGTGGCGCACTACGAATTTTGCTTGTCATGCATCCGCAGGAGAGAGGTTGAGCTTGATGCGAAAGCCTTGACTTCTGTTCCGTTCACTGATTTAACAGCCGATATTCTTGAGAAAAGAACTGCACGTATTTTCACACTAAAGATATTCCGAAAGGTGAAGTACCAGATTAGGAGACAATCTAAATGGTCTGTGACGGAGGTGACGTTTCGTGATGCTTCATTGGTGCATGCTAGCTGCCAATGTCGAATGATGGAGTGCTACGGCTTTCCATGTGGACATATTTTCAGTATTCTCAAGTATAACAATATAGACACCATCCCTCCATGTTGTGTTTCTGCTAGATGGACAATGAATGCCAAGAGTGCATACCCAACAGACGTGGTTACAAACACGCAGGTGTGGACTGCACAGATGCAACGTTTTCATGCCCTCTATAACTTGGCTAGTCGTGCCTTGTTCAAAGCTTCATGGAGCGTGGAGGAAACGGAGATGGCTATACAATTCTTTTATGGTATTACAAAGAAAGAAATGGAGAGCCATAAAGGCAAACATGAGACGTCCTTTGGTCCTTTGTCTGCGCACTTTTCAGGGGCCAATCGTCCTTTCACGGGCAAAATACTTGATCCAAGAAAGATTATTACTAAGGGTGCTCCTCGTTCAGATTCGCGATGGAAGGCAACCCACGAATCGTGGAGCTCGAAATAAGTAGAAGATTTTAGGTACCTCCAATAGCTTTCTGCTTTCTTTCTTATGGATGATCCAACATATGTCTAGTTGGCTTACCCTTGTACTGATATCAGCTTGGTTTACACTTTTGTAGGGAAATGACATTATCGAAAGTGATTGTGATGGGTAGGTATACAAGCCTTGAAATGTGTTTCCTCGAAAGTGATTGTGATGGGTAGGGACTTGTTCTTGCTAGTTGTGCATCCCTATGAAATTCATACATAATCATGTTTTGTCAACCTGCAGGAACTAAAGATTGCAAGCTTCAACGCCATTTGCCATAATCCATTCAAGAAGAGTAGTTTCAATAAAGTCAGTACTTGGTCAGGCCATATTCAAAAGGGTTCTCAATGTTTTTTCCCATGATAGCCTATAGAAAAGTTTAGAGAATATATGTGCAGCATCTGAATTTTTATGTTGTACTTTTATTGTAGCCACAATAATTTACTAACTTCAGTGAGAAATTGATATTTTATTAGTTTCAGTAAGAAATTATGCTTTTATTTGTTTCAGTCTTCTTGCCATATACCCTCCAAAATAACATATTAATATAAAGAATATTCTACTGTAAACACTATAGACTCTTAACTTTTCCAAAAATTTTAAAAACTTAGATAGTACTCCGTGTGGTTTAACGGTCCGGACCATCCTTACCCTGTCCGGACGGTCTAGATTGTGTATATCCCTTACGCCTGGTTCAACGGTCAGGACTGTCCTGATCGAGGTTGGACGGTCCGCATGTTAACCTAATTTTTTTTACCTAACCCAACTCGTTTGTCAAATTTTTTTATTTTCGAAACATGTCATGTATCTATAAAAACATGTTATACATACTAGTTCCCAACCATAAAGTTCTACCTAAACATTAAGGACCGTTCGCTCCAACCCCTGGGATGACACGTGGGGCCCACTTGATATCGCATCGCTCTATCGGTCTTCTTGCCATCTACCCTCCAAAATAACATATTAGAATAAAGAATATGCTACTGCAAACACTATAGACTCTTTAGTTTTCCAAAAAATTTAAAAACTTAGATAGTACTCCACGTGGTTCAACGGTCCGGACCGTCCTCAACATGTCAGGATATGTTACAACGAGGCTAGGATGGGAGAGCTAGCACCTCCAGAACCATAAGAGCCAAATCCTAGCGAGTCCAGTGATGCCACCGCTAGTGATCAAATCTCAGAGGAGCAAGAGGGGTCACCAGTGCACCTAGACGACCTATTGGAGGCACGTGACAGTCCACAGAGGAATGATGCAGGGCCGCGCCCTCCTCATGTGGACTACACCCATTACAAGGCAATAGGAATGCGCAGGCTGAGGCAGGTCCCAAAGGCTGATTGGTTCCTTACAGCTAGAGATCCACACGGTATGCTTGGAAATATTCGACTATGGACGAGCGTCCAGAAGGATCTATACCTAGCCATGATAGACAAGATGGGCCTGGGGCATACTGGACTGAGTGAGCACCAGGAGTTACAGTGGACCAGTCTTAGTGCAGCCGCTGGAGGATTTGACGTACGTAGTATTTTCACAGCGCAGCCGGGCCTATCAGAGTTGGTGATCAGGACACATCGGTTCTCACCTGACGAGGTCATTCAGATGTATGCGTCCTTGTGGATTGACACAGATCGATCTGCTGTCTCTTTTGTGTTCAGAGGGCAGAGGCACCGTTATACTCGGGATGATCTTGCTAGATTGCAAGGGTTTGTGTCACATCCGATGAGGATTCATGCATTGGCTTTTCCTCGTGCGAGGTAGGATCCTGTGTTTCCTACAGACGATCAGGTACGTGCTTTCTTGCGTGACAGTGAGATTGCATCTCGGTCGCAGAAGGAGTTGAGTCTAGCTGGCTCTATTGTCCTTGCAGTGATCTGGTGAACCCTCATCACGTGCAAAGGCGCGAAGGAAGGAGTGACAGCAGTGATGCAGTGGGTCTTGTATCACTTGTTCAGTCGGCAGCACTTTAACATCGTTGATCTTATGCTGGTAGAGATGGAGGAAGTCATCTACAGTGCCATCGGATGTCAGTTACCGTATGGCCCCTACCTGTTCGCACTTCTTCGGACAGTAGAGTTGGTCGATATCGTCTCCTACACAATGTTGCCATGTACCATCAGTACTTACTCACCTGCTCTAGCGATAGACAGGAGACACGGGGTAGGGCCCTGCTAGTGCCAGCAACAGATGGTGCAGAGGAGGAGGCACCTAGGGAGGACATCCCAGTCGTCCCCGCCAATTTATGACATCAGCATTACAGTTCTCTACCGGTGGGCAGGGATCAAGCGGAGTCTAGCAGCTCTAGGAGCAGTGACTTTGAGTGCATAGTCCTTCGACAGCTTACGAGCTTGTGTTCACAGTTCGAGCACCACACAAACTACGTTGCTCGCATGATGCACGATATGTGGGAGCAGGTACAAGATTTAAGATAGGCTACAGGACTTTCACACTTTGCTCCTCTAATGCCACGCGCATCCTCTCCGAAAGGTCACCCTAGGAGCCTCCATGTCCACCAAGTGATTGCGAAACCGCCGGTAACCCCGCGGTTACCGCCCAAACCGCCAGGGTACGGTATTGGTTACCGGCGGTTTGGTTTGAATAAATTTTATCCAAATTCAAAATTTTTTTAAAAAATAAAAAATCCAAAAGAATTCTAGTAGATAGTACTTAAATTATGGATCACTATGGAGAAGAAAGTTTGTGAAAATAACGAAGTTTACTTCATATTTTTGAGCTCTATCGAAATTTAAAAAAAAGAAATGGGTTGGGATATAATTTCTACTTTATTTAAGTGTAAGAACGATAGCAAGGGTTATGCAAAAAAAATTATGCAATATTACATTATTTTTCTACAGATATCCACAATTTTTCCTGAATTTCCTACAATTTTTTAGAATTTTTACAACATTTTACATTGTTTTCCGCAACTTTTTCTTTTTAGCTTCAACATACCGCGGTTACCATGGCGTACCGTGCGGTTACCGTGCGATATCGCGCGGTAACTGCAACCTTACCGTGAGATTTGAAATTTTTGAATTTAAATTTTTGGAGATGAATTTCGTGCGGTTTTGGACGGTTAACACGGTAACCGCTATACCGTGAGGGGGCAGTAACCCCCCCTAAAACGGTCTGGCAAACACTGTGTCCACCTACGTCCACCGACATGCCTACTTCAGCCGATGCAGCTGCACCGTCTTTCACGACAGTGGAGCGACTGACGCCAGATACAGGTGCTACAGAAGAGGGCCCCGCCATCGTTGATGAGGCGACACCAGCCTCCGTCGTTGTGTGACCCACTACAGAGGACGACACCACCGTTGCTGCCGAGGTGTCATCCACCGCCTTCGCCGATGTTGACGAGGTAGCTGGGCGACCGACGCCGCTTACAGGTGCTACAGAGGACCACCCACCTACGGAGGAGGACCCCGCTAGTACCATAGAGGGTGACACCACCGCTCCTGCCGAGGTGTCACCCTCCGCCTTCCCTGACGTTGACGAGGCAGCTAGGCGACCAACATCGCTGACAGCAGGGGCGAATGCATGTTACGGCTTGTGGGTGCATAGGACACCATAAAAAAATTGGTTTGTAGTGGTAATAGTAATATATATATACATGGGACACCACTTGGCCCAAATAATGGGACACCTGCACCTTACTCTGCCACTACCACTAAGCTAGACATTCTAGGCCCAAGTGCAAGAGGAAACGGTAGCCCATTACTAATGGGTCAGCTGCATGTGCACGCTAGTAATATATAGCAGCCCAATAATTAATTTGCTTGCAATCTGATCACCTGGATGCTAAGCAAGAGCATGTAGGCTAGAATCAAGTTGGGGATTGGCAAAGGCTTACACGGTAAGCTTCGCCTGCTACACGAGTCCCCGTCTGGCCGACTCCTCGTCTCCTCTTCCCGGCATACATACTCGGCGCTCTGCAGCCACCATCGTCGATCGCTGCCATCTCTCCAATCCCCATGCTTCCTGGCTCCCCCCCCCCCCTCCTCCCCTCCATGCCCCTCGTCGCTGTCGCAATCCATTGGATTCTCTCTAGCTCCAAGCCCTAAACAGCTCCTAGTCTTCTCCAATTTCAGACTTCAAATAAAAGGTACGTTTGAGTTCATCTGCATTAGCTCACATATAATTGCTATTTTGTGCTTTACATATTCAATTTAATAGTTTTGCCTTGAAATTGTAGGGCTAGCCGGCTAGGGCCAAGGGGATTAATTGTTTTATTCTGAAATTGGTAGCAAAAGAGAGTCACAGCTAGTTAGAAACATGTCAAGTGAGTAAAATCCTTACCATTCAAAACAATTGAATCGCACAATTTTTTTTCTGTTGTCCCAACACCAGATGACTAATGGAATGTTCAAATAATTACGAAACACATGGCAATTTATGGAGAGGTTTCTTAATAGGCAAATGCCTGCACCACCACAAGAAGATGGTGATCCCCCACCACATGATCAGAACCATGGTAATGCATCAACTCAAGGCCATAATATTAACATAATGAACTCACTTCCTGAAGATATTAATTGGGAAGAGGAGATGAATATGATCCTGGGAAAAGGAGAAGAATTGATCAGTACCCTCCTAACCAAAGAAATTTGGTAAAAAGAAAGTATTTGGATAAAGGTCTCTCCCAACCTCGCCTTTTTGATTTTCCGATTACAACTATTGGCAATAAAGATAGAAAGTTCAATCTTCAATGGTATGACGAATTTGGGAGTTGGCTTGAATATAGTGAGTCCAAAGATAGAGCATATTGCTTTCCTTGCTTCTTGTTTAGGGACAGACACAAGAAGGCTGTTGGGTTTGATGCATTTGTTTCAACTGGATGGTCTGCATGGAACAAAAAACATAGATTAAAGGTGCATGTAGGGGATGTCAATAGCGCTCACAACCAAGCGAAAAGAGATTGTGATGCCTTTTTGTCACAAAACCAGCATATTGATGTTGCATTGAACAGACAAAGTGATGCTAAAAAAATTGCTTATTATACTAGATTAAATGGCTCATTTGATGTTGCTAGAGTGTTATTAAAGCAAGGATTGCCTTTTCGGGGTCATGATGAGTCAAGTGAGTCTGTCAACAAAGGAAATTTCAAGGAATTTTATGCATATACAGCCCAACAAAATCCATCCCTAGGCAAGGTTGCAGGCCACAATGCTCCAGGTAATAATCTGATGGTGGCTTCAGAAATTCAAAAGGATATAGTTCATTGTTTTGCAATGGAAAGATTGCACTCTATTCTTGAAGAGATTGGGAATGATGTGTTTTGCTTGCTAGTGGATGAATCTAAGGATGTTTCTTGCAAAGAACAAATGGCAGTGGTTTTGCGGTATGTGGATAAATACGGCATGGTTAAAGAGAGGTTTGTTGGTCTTGTTCATGTGAAAGAGACAACTTCAGGATACCTCAAATATTCCATTGATACTTTGTTTGCCAAATATAATCTAAGCTTGAAGCAACTTAGAGGACAAGGATATGATGGGGCTAGTAATATGCAAGGTGAGTTCAATGGATTGCAATCATTGATCATGAGAGAAAACAACTCAGCATATTATATTCATTGTTTTGCTCACAAACTCCAGCTAGTTGTTGTGGCTGTTGTAAGGAAGCACAAAGGCATTGGTAATATTTTTGATATGATTTCTGTCTTGTTAAATGTGGTGGGTGCATCTTCTAAGAGAAGGGACATGATTCGAGACATAAATCAAGAGATTGTGCAGAAGGCCTTAGGATGTGGTCTACTTAAAACAGGAACAGGTTTAAATCAAGAGTTAAGTCTTCAAAGACCCGGTGATACTCGTTGGAGTTCACACTACAAGACGCTTAAGAGCTTGGCTGATTTGTTCTCAACAGTTATCAAGGTGCTAGATTATGTGGAACAAGAAGATAGAGATGACAAAAATAGAAGCCAAGCATATGGTCTTCTAGTTTATTTCCAGTCATTCGATTTTATCTTTTATTTGCAACTTATGTTGACTATTCTAGCTACCACCAACTCCTTGTCCCTAATTCTACGAAGGAAAGACCAAGATATTGTTAATGCCATTGCATGTGTGCAATCAACAAGGAGTCTTTGGATGAGCTCAGGAGGCATGGTTGGGAATCTGTGCTTGGTGAAGCCTATGCCTTTTGTGAGAAACATGACATTTCAAAACTAGAAATGGGAGAAGAATATGTGAATCCAAAAAAGCCATGTCAGAAAACTGGAATTACCAATCAACATCATTACAAAGTAGATTGCTTTAATGATGTTCTTGATTGGTTACTTCAAGAGCTCGATGGTCGTTTTAATGAGAAAACATCTAAACTACTTGTCTATATTGCTGCTTTGAGTCCAAAAGAATCATTTTCTGCATTTAACTTAGAGCATTTGATGAGCCTAGCTAGGCTTTATCCCAATGACTTTGATGATGGTGAATTGAGGGACCTTCAACATCATCTTCGCCTCTACATTGCTGATGTGCGAGTTGATCAGAGATTCACTAACATAAACACTATTGCTGAGCTATCTCAAAAAATGGTGGAAACACGAAAGAATATTTGTTACACTTTGGTTTATCGACTTTTGAAGCTAGTATTAGTTTTACCTATTGCAACTGCCATGGTGGAGAGATGCTTTTTAGCCATGAAAATTGTGAAAACATATTTGCGCAATCGCATGGGTGATGAATATTTGAGTGATAGTTTGATTTGTTATGTGGAGAAACGAGAATTGGAGAGAGTTACCAATGATGCGGCAATCAAGCGCTTCCAAAATTATAAAAAATGTAGAATCGAGGACTAAAAGGTAGTTTATTTCTTTTTATTTGTCAACCATTATTCATTGACATTAATACATGAGCTATTTACTAACCAATTGATTCCTTTCTTTCCAGGCTATGGTGTTTGGCTTATCTATTTTGCTGGTGATGGTTCTCATTTATATATGTTTTTGATCTTTAAGTATCATTTGTGTACTTTTGCTACAATTACTCCTAATGGTTATCTGAGATACATTATTTTGTTATGCATTTCTATCATTACATATTGCAGTTAGTATAATTGGCTTGATAATTAGAGTATAAGACATGTCATAGCTATATAGTGTTATGTTTGGGACACCTGGTTAATTCCATTCTGGATTCGCCACTGGCTGATAGGTGCTATAGAGGACTGCACACCTACAAAGGAGGACCCTGCTAGTACCGCAAAGGGCGACACCACTGTTCCAAGCGAGGTGTCACCCACCGCCTTTGCTGACACTGATGAGGCAACTGGGCGACCGACGCCGCTTATAGGTGTTACAAAAGACCATGCACCTACAGCGAAGGACCCTACCACTATTGCAGAGGGGGCACCCACCTCCGTCGTTGTTGCTACTACAAAGGGAGACACCACCGCCACGGCCGAGGTGTCATCCACTATCGTCGCTGAGCCAGACGATCCTATTGCCACTGTTGACCTTGTAGCCTTGACGATTGGTGATGACTAGCACTAGACTTTTGCACTATATATGTCTTCTTAATGTTTTTTTGCTAAACTCCACTTGACGCTTCGGACTGTGGATGTTTGTACTTTGTCATGTCATTTTAGACACTTATTTACCTATCTCGTGCTTATGTATGATATATTTCGTGGTGAATGTATTACTCAATTGCTTAAGTATGACATATGGTTATGACGGTCCGCTCTTCTTACCTTTCAAGAACTAAAAAATTGGAAAAATTAATAAACTTTGAAAATAAATAAATATAAAACAATGGTTCAATGGACATGACCGTGCTTCTAAAATCAACAAGAGATATAACTAGTTATTTTATCCAAAAAAACATATTAAATTAAACAATATGGTACTGTAAATACTATTGACTCTTTAGTGTTTCAAAAATTCTAAAAAATTAGACAGTAGTTCGTGTGGTTCATCGGTCCGGACCATCCTCAGTACTTTCAGACGGTCCAAATCTTGTTTCCCGATACTTGCCGTATCAATGCTCCGGACCGTCCTCACTATGTTAGGACGGTTCAAACCATGTATTCCCCATCCCTAGCTATTTAAACGATCCGGACCGTCCTGTCTTGGTCCAGATAGTCCAGACCTTGTATTTCCCGTTTCTATCTATTTCTACAGTCCAGACTGTCCTTACCAAGTCCAGATAGTCCGGACCGTGTATTTACCGTTACTTGTTGTGTCTCCCATTACTTGCTAGATTTAGCCTAAAAGTTTAGAATTCATATGTATAGCATATCAAAGAAAAATGGGATAATGGTTTGGTTTTGTGAAACTTGAACAAAATATATGGGGTTTTGTGATATTCACTCTTAAATTAATAAATGATCGGATGTTCAACGTTTAATTCCCATCATACCCATCACTAACTGAAACATTAAGGAAATTAATAAACTTTGGAAATGAAAAAAGAACAGTGGTTCAATGGACATGACCGTGCTTCTAAAATCAACAAGAGATATAACTAGTTATTTTATCCAAACAATATATTAAATTAAACAATAGGCTACTGTATGTACTATAGACTCTTTAGTGTTTCAAAAATTTTAAAAATTAGACAATAGTTTGCGTGGTTCAACGGCCTGGACCATCCTCACAACTTTCGGACGGTCCGGACCATGTTTCACGATACTTGCCGTGTCAAAGGTCCAAACCGTCCTCGCTTGGTCCGGACGGTCCGGACCGTGCATTTGCTGTTACTGGCTGTTACAACTATCCGCACCGTCCTCATAACTTTTGGACGGTCTGAATTGTGTATTTCCCGTTACTAGCAGTTTCTCCTTACTCTATTAGGATGGTCTGGACCGTGTATTTCTAGCTACTTGTTGTGTCTCCCGTTACTTGCTGGATTTAGCCTACAAGTTTAGAATTCATATGTATGGAATATCAAAGAAAAATTGGATAATGGTTTGGTTTGTGGAACTTGAACCAAAATATATGGGTTTTGTGATATTCACTCTAAAATTAATAAATGATCGGAGGTTCAACATTTATTTCCCTTGTTACCCATCACAAACTGAAACATTGAGGAAGTTAATAAACTTTGGAAATGAAAAATAACAGTGGTTCAATGGATAGGACCGTGCTTCTAAAATCAACAAGAGATATAACTAGTTATTTTATCCAAAAATATATTAAATTAAACAATATGCTACTGTAAGTACTATAGACTCTTTAGTGTTTCAAAAATTTGGAAAAATTAGACCGTAGTTCACGTGGTTCAACTGTCCGGACTATCCTTACTCCTTTTGGATGGTCCGGACCGTGTTTCACAATACTTGCCATGTCCAAGGTCCGAACCGTCCTCAGTCGGTTCGGACGGTCCGAACCTTGTATTTGCCGTTACTAACTGTTACAACTGTCCGGACCATCCTCACTACTTCTGGACAGTTTGGTTTTGTGAAACATGAACTAAAATATATGAGGTTTTGTGATATTTACTTTGAAATTAATAAATGATCTAATGTTCAATGTTTATTTCTCATCCTACCCATCACGAACTGAAAAATTGAGGAAATTAATAAACTTTTAAAATAAAAAATAACAGTGGTTCAACGGATAGCACCGTCCTCACCAAGGGCGGATGGTCCTGTCTTTGTCGGCCTCACGCGAGCAGCGCCACCTCCTCCCTGTCATGCACATGGAGAATGTCAAAAGGCCTATCCTACAGCCACCCGTGACGTCCAGCCCCCCTCCCCCCACCAGCCCGCGCTTTTGTTTTTTTTCCCGTCCACAACGCTAATATGCTATTAGTTTAGTTGAAAAAGAAACGTAATCCGCAGCTAGCTCAGTTGGTGGAGGTGTGCCGTGGGCTGACGCAGGTCATGGGTTCGAAACCTAGAACCGGTGCAATGTAGAATTTTTTTTTCCATTACTCCTAACACGAATCTCGGTATGTTCCGACAGTCACAAAAATAATCTCCGAATTTATTTCCCGTATCCAACTAGCACGAATCTCCGTGCGATCCAATGGTAAAAAAAATAGCCAGAAATAACTAACAAATTACATATATATCATTTTTTTTATTTTTTCATAATACCCTTATACTAGTTATACTAGTGATGTATATTACATATACTACAAGTGTAAGATTTACTAGTATAGAGCAAATCTAAGCCGTTGGATTACTTAGTTCGATACACTAGTATGTTATAGTATTTTGCGCTGTAAAGGGTCTATTGCTAAAGCGTGTATGCCAGATCGGACTTGTTTGTGCCTCTCTTCTTGGGGCAACTGTTCCCCTCCAAGGTTGGTGTATTTCTTCTCTTGTTCAAATGAAAGAGAGAGCTCTTAGCTTTGTTTTTAAAGAAATATGTGTAGAAAATACGTCGTGTGTGTATGTATAGTAGCGGGAGTGTGGTTTGTATGAGTTGTACACGCTCTTAAAAGAAACCTGGAAAATTCTCAAGTTCACAGCATAATGACTGAGTGGCTACACAAATTTTTGTGATGTGTAGATATATGAGCATGTCAAGAACACATATTAGTGAAAGATATAGATTATACCACAGAGGGACAACAACTTATGAGGATTGTGATACGATTTGTGAGGTCGGTTCATGAGTGCATCGCATCTATGTTATGGAGGACTCAGATCCTCTGCAGTTTTGCAAAGAAATTGGAAGCCACATTGTGCACTAGCTTTTCTCCAGGCCCACGTGTCGGTGGCTTCTGATGCCTATGCATTACTGCAGACGAGCCGTATCCAACTGTCCATGTTACAGAGTTTGAAATTAATTCATCTAAGTCACTGGTCATGCATGCTGAACTAGTCCACATCGCGTCAAAATCTTATTACCACATTGCCAGAAGAACGTACATACCGTGATTAGGCATTCATGCTGGAACATAAGCATATATTTTATTTTCCGTTAAAAGATATGCAAATATTTAAAAGATGAAAAAGAAAACCAACAGTACTTTCTAAAGCAACGGAACGCAGAGGGGAGAAAAGTAGAAAACCACACACAAAGAGGGAGGATGAAAACAGAGGAGAGCGGGAACATGGCCACACGCTGCTACCATATGGGTTATCACGGACAATCAAAATCGATTTTCACAGCCGATCGCTATGCCTCATCCAAAGACCTGTGAAAATCGCCACGCCTGTGAAGCCACCTGTAAAAATCGATTTAGACAGACGGATTAAAAAATCGATTTACACAAACGGATTTCATACGTAAAAATCGCTTTTCACAGCCGGAGGTCAAACACGCTCTACTGTGAAAATATTTTTTGGCACAAAAAAAAATTCCCACGACAGTAAAAATCTTAAATTCACATTTTCCAAAAATCCACTGTCGCGATCTAAGTAAGGATGTCGCCGTCGCGGTCGCCGACCACCGTCATCGCCACGCGGCCTCCAGATCCAGCGACGACGTCCGTCCAGGATCGCGTCGTCCGAGCCGCTACGCCAGAGCGACGACGGGAGCCGGGGGAGTTGAGGGAGTCGAGGAGCCGGGGGAGCCACCGCCGCCGAGGATGGAGCGCCGCCGCCTCCTTCGCCGCATGGGGAGCCGGGAATGGAGAGGAGCCGGGGGTGGAGGTGATGGAGAGGAGCCGGAGGAGCCACCACCAGCGAGGATGGAGCGTCGCCGCCGCCGCCACCTTCGCCGTATGGGGAGCCGGGGATGGAGATGAGCCGGGGATGGAGAGGAGTCGGGGAGTCGAGGAGGAGCCAGGAAGCCGCCGCCGCCACCTTCGCTGCGTGCATAAGCCGCCGCCGCCACCTTCGCCGTGTGCATGGAGCGCCTCCGCCGCGTGGGCCGCCGCCTTCGGGATCTGAACGAGAGAGGGGAAGGAGTAGTTTTGAACGAGGGAGAGGGAGATGGGGGAGATGTGTGGCTGTTAGAGCATCTCCAGCAGCAACCCTAAACTCAGCCTCTAAACAGTTTTTGGGTGGTAAGATAAAAATTTTAGATCCAGTAGGGATCCTAATAAGGCCCCTAAAATAAGGAGCCCCAAATCCAGCCCCCAGTCCTAGAGCTCTACACCACAGCCCCTATGTTTTTTTGGCGTCTACGACATCGCCTGCACCTCCCGCCGGCCTCCTGCCCCACCGCCTCCCGCCTACGCCGCCCGGCCTCCTGCGCGCCGCCTCTCGTCCGGCCTCCTGTGCGCCGCCCGGCCTCCTGCGCTGCTTGCATATATATATATATATATATACTAGCTGCATATTTCTAGGGTGAAAAATAATAGAAAAAGAAATAGGAGCTGAAAAATAGAAGTTGTTGCTAGAGTTCAGAGCATTTTTGGGGTCCAAAAAAAATAAGAACAGCCTCCATTTAATATTTAGGACTTTAAAATAAGGGCTATTGCTAGAGATGCTCTTAGTGCCCCCACGCCCCGTCTCGTCAGTAATTTTCGCAAGCCCTCCTGCCTGTGAAAATAAACGGCATGATTTTCACATACAGTAGTCAATAACGGAGACGCCTAGTGTATTTTCATATGTATGCCTATTAAAATAAAGGAGAAGTGTTGGAAAAAATGGTTTTTTAATAGTAACGCGGGCTTTCTTCCGAATTTAGTGACAACTGACATGAGCCGGCAACTTTATAGTGGAAGAACCTCTATAGCAGCACTGCAAGTAAATACTCCCTCTGTTTTAGTAAAACTAGAAATAGGCACGCGCTACGCTGCGTGCGTTGGTACGGATGTTCAAAGGTGAGACGGATAGATATGAAAGACATCAAAACATAGTTATTAACATTCACATATAAGGATTTTTAACCAAGATATAAATTGTTCCTATTGACCTGTCTAGATAAATATGTACAATCTGCGACAATCGTTAAAAGTCGGTAAAAGAACTGCAATATCTTTGCGCGGCTCTCCTCTTCATTAACTATTGGAATGTTTAGCACCTGCATTGAGAAGGCATCTTAGTGTTATAGCTCCATAAAAACAGTACATCATGACATGTATTCACAACAATTTAGTAGAGATAACCGGTACTTCCTTTGCAAAGTGGCAAGAGGTACACTACATTATGTATAAAAACTAAATTCCACATGGGCATTCATAAGTGTGCTCAATAAATATATATCTTTTGTCTTCTAAGATGGGGGAAATAAAACACCGCACCGATAAAAACTAAACAGCTTAATAAAATAGTAACATGAAGTCAACCTATATAAAAACTTTATCTGAATGGATGGGTTACCAACACATTCCAAAACCACGAAGGGTTGAATGCTTGCAACAAAAAAGAATAACAGCCCCATCTGCACCGATTGGAACATATGGCATGCCGTATGTAAAATCGATTGTATATGAGGCAAAGATTTCAAAGAATTGCATGTGACATGCCAAAATATACCAAAGGTAGATCATGACTGAAGCAGAAAATAGAACCGCACAATATAGGTAGAGATAGAACGTAGGCATAACTGAGAAGAGAAATGCTACAGGGGAGTTGCAACCTTAATATTATAGATCACTGTATCACGTGATAGGAAAAAAGGCCTTCCCCTCCGAAGAATCCTTCAACTGGTAAAAACTTACTATGCTTCTTTTCAAAAGATCAAGAAGAAATCACACGTGCAAAAACATCAAAATTCGTGTGCACAAAACCAAGAAAAACAAAAGGTACTAACAATTTGTGAGTGTTGTAAATATGAGGAAGGAATTCAGAAATGGCACACAATTTTCGTAGTAGAAAAAAATTTCTGGTTTGCTAATATCTGAACACATTCCTCTTTTTTTTTCACTTCCATTGGTTGCAACAGCAGCGGTGAACAAACTCCAAAATTGCATAATCGATATCAGGATCCCTAAAAAAATACTTCATGTCTAAATATGACCTCAATGGAGGTTAATGGAACTCCAAACCTGAGGAACATTTTTTAGATGAAAGGACATCAAATACACCTATCCAGTTCATTTAGCCTCTAAATGGGACATCAATAGATTGAACAGTTAAAAATCCAGAAATCACCAACATCAAATGCTAGCTAGCAAACATAGGTCAAATGCAAACTTAAGCAATATTACCTGAAAGCATTTTGCTCCTGCGTTGTAGACTAAATCGAATGAAATAAAAACAGGAACAGAGATGGATAGTAATAAAAAAGCACAACCTTATGTTACGACTGCATGGGCATGTGTATATATAAAAGAGGTATGGAGAAATCGGGTAGCCGGATTGAGCTTCCTGTGCAATGAGGACAGGATATCATATCATAGAGATCTTTAACAGAGCGTAGTGTACTGAAACTGAGACTGTAATTATATATACTATTGATGTGATCAGAAGTTTAGTGAAATTGTTGTGATATAGATAAATTGAGGATGCTATTTTGTAGAAGTTAAAGTACCAGTAGGTAATCAAGGCATTGATCCTTTTGGGTGGCACTTGTCTTGATCTAATCAGAACTTCAATAAATCATGGACAATAATACAGAAAAATTGAGGTTGCATTGTCTCAGCGGTAGGAGTGCCTACGGGTAATCCATGCATTGATCGTGGGGTGAGATGGATGTGTCTACCATTGAAACACCCTGGAAAGAAAACTAAGCTCCGAAATCGATTGTGTCACTAAAGATTAGAAGCAAATATAGAAAATGGTGCTAACATAAGAAAAACTGCTGCCCAGAGCTTGAACTGATTTAGTTAAAAAAACATTAAAAATGTAGCGGTGGTCTAGTGAACCATTGACCAAAATCAAATCTTCAATGAAGCCAATCTTTTGTTAGATGTATCTTACTTTGGAATTATTGTCTTGACTTACAGAACCAGTGTTGGTCCGCTTTAATTGTTACAATATGATCCATAGAAATATGAAGCTTGCTTCAGAATGATGGCTAAAAGAGTTGCACAATGATATGATTAACTCAAGCGTGGCACAATCATCCGTCTTCACCTTTAGACACAGAGAGCATGAGGCTTGTCTGTTGGAAATCATCTGGACAGTCAAAATATAAGGGAGACACAAATCAATAGAAAATTATCATCATAAATGGATAAGGCACCAGAAGTTGGAAAGGATTATGTGGTTGTTGATTTGCATTCCTTGGCAAGGAAAAAATGATGTAGTTTATAAGTTTGTTCTGTCAGAGGCATGAATCATTTGGCTATTTAAATGCTAACCAACTTGACTCATTTAAGTCAACAATATCACTTGAATATCCTTATCTAGAATATGCAATCATATATCAGATTTGTAGCTTGTGAAAGAAGTACTAACCTTCACCATTATACATGGCCTCGACAAAAGGTAAAGAAATGTAGTCCCAAAAGTTCATACATCCATCTGTCGGAACTGTAAGCAAAATTGAAGTAGAAGTGTATTGCTCCGTATTAGGATCCAGGAAACCACCTCGTTGTGCAAGAACTTATATTATTAAACATTTACAACAAAAGAGCGTTCATACCTCCAAATAGAAGCCACAATAGTTCCAAGTCGACGCTGCTGCTTTTCCATGCTATGCATGTGAAACCCAATGAACAGGCAGCCAAGCACAAGGATAAGAAAATAGATCTGGCGCACATGCATATAATAGATAGAAATTTTAACTGAACTCAGCAAGGACCAATAATAATTTGGCCATGAGTAGTCAGTGCATACCAAATTAAGGGATCATCAACCGACGGGTTCACCAGAAGTCCAGAAGCTCAGGATGGCGAATGCGGAGGAAGCGCTGGCCAGGGAAGATGGGGAGGGAGGGAGTTTAGAGCCAACCTGTGGAGGAGAAGATTGCGGTTGTGGATCAACGACGGCAAAGCAACACCGGCAGCTTCTGACGACGCTTGGCGCAATGTTGAGGCGGAGACGGTGTGGAAGCTGGAGCCTCGGCGAGGCCCATATCCGTGCCAGGGCAAGAGTAGGGCAGCAGAGCCAAATGCCTCCAGCTGCAAATGGAAAGGCAGTATGGGCGGCGGCGGCGGCGGCGGCGGTGGAGGCGGCGCGTCCGCCGTGCGGGCGCGAGAGGGCGAGGCGGCGTGGGCTGCGAGGGGAAGTGCGGGGCTGGAGCCGCTAGACCTAGGGTTTTCGTCGAGAGGTTTGGCTCGGGGGATTTGCGCCGTTCATTCCCGTTTCTCCGATCCAACGGCGGTGCAAGAGCCGGCATGCTGGGCCACGCGGACGGTTGGATCGAGCCTCATCTGAGATCGTACGGTGCATGTCAATTTCGACGTGCGCGTTATTTCACAAAAGGATAAGGGGTTTTTTGCAAAACCGATGAAGTGGCATGGCGAGATCTCAGCGTGCCTACGGTGTTCAGCGGCGTACGCATGAGGCAAGCTGCAACGTCGTTGAAGGGAATACACGACATAGGGAAAACAGGACGACCCAAACGGATAAAAAGATGACGTGGCGCTGTTGATATTCCAGCGGTTCTACGGGGTTTTAGAGTAGTTAAAATGTAAGGGCGCTGTTGATATTCAAGCAATTGTTGGTTAAAGCCGGATACCTCTAATATATTGAAACCGAGGGAGTATATGTTGCCGGATTGCACGTAGTTACTTCTAACAGTCACCGGAATGAAGAGTTTACCTCTTTATTGGCACTGGCAGAAGCTGTACAAAATGGCAGAAATCAATTTGATCAAAAAAAAAAAGGAACTTCAGGTTTTTCTGACTCTAATTTACAGAGGACTCGAGCTAGAAAGGTGATTGGCAAACAACAGTTTTACCAAGGAATGTGTTGCAGGCCGGCCATGGTGTCCGGTCACTTTTAAGGTGGCTGAAAAAAGGTATAACAGTCAGGGCCTCAGGGCTCCGGCAATATATGGTTGCTGTGATTCTCTTCTGCGGCACTGCCACCACCATCATTTATGCCATTAGGAAGGCAGGCCCTGTTAGCGCTTGATGCATTGGAGTACAGGGAGTATGAAGAAGCTGCGCTGCCATTGTTGCTTCTAGTTCGTCCGGCGGTACTGCTTCTTGTTGTTTTCGTGCGAGCTTTGCGGCCCTGAAAGTGCAACGGTTAGAAAAAAACTAAAGTCAAATTGCTTCGTCGGTGAAGACGCATTAGGTCCAACAAGGTAGCCATAAGAAGAGCAAACACAAAATAATAACCCACAAGTGTTGACAAAAAAATGCTGTGTGCATATGTCTTCATGAATCTATTGGCAAGTGATCAACAAACAAATCAAGTTTAGACAATGCAAGCGCCAGATGGGGTCAAAACAGAATGAAGGCAACGTACAGGTACAGAGAGCAAAGGAAAAGGAAGAAATCCCGCAGCATTTGTTCATTCAATCAGTGTAAAGAATTACTCAAACACCACCTTTGCCATGCACCTGTAGATTGGTTGGGACAGAAACTCGCAATAGGTACTATTTCACAATCAACACTGATTCATGAGCTCCTTCTCAAGTTGAAGAAATTCTATCTCAAATTAATGAGCTAACATTTAGAATACATGAGGACTTGCTTGAGGTGTTAGTGGTATCCTATTCTTTATAGGTGTCATTATGGACCTCCCTAGGTATGTTACTCTGAATTTGATTTAAGACAGCCAGTTCATAATCATACAACTGCTTGCATAGCTGAATTATTCCATAAAATTTCCAAAACCTGGATCCAATTAATCTAAACAAAATCATGAGTTCAAAGCCTGTTTGTTGCAATTGAGCGCATAAAAAATGGAAGGTTTTATACAATATCATGAGTTCAATCAGAACTTCAAGATTTGTACCAAATTAAAACTCAAATACCTTCTTAAACAGGAAAAGGAAAACCAAACATCAGAAATAATCAATTTTGGATCAGGATAACATGCTAAAGCCCATGAACTATCAAGAACATTGAATCAAATACCCAGACTTCAGATTGATGAAACAAACTTCTCAATAACCATGAAGAATTGGCTGGAGTGAGAAAAACTAAAGATGGTTTAGTAATGTTCCTAAAATGTGGTGGATAATCCCTATGGGTTTTAGTGACCGGAGACCGAGAGTGTCTTTTGCATATCAATCAGAACATAGAGAAAAATGTTAATATAGACAAATGTAAATATAGAAGATTTGCAACAAGTTACCCCACAGTTACATGCATTCTACATTTGAACACTTACGTACAACTGCCAAAATGAGAATGTTGACAAATTCCTATGGTTGAAACTAATGATATTTCCAAAATGGCAAATGGCATAGGCCTGTATATTGTGCACGGATGCTCTGATGCTCACATGGAGAAATGATGACAGGTTAAAGACTAGTTAGCAGTGCAATCATGCATTTTAGTGTATGAATGCTTTCAAAATTTAGAATTCCTGGTATGACATATAGATTTAACTTAAATGGTTTGAGACACAATCATTTAATGAGTGCATTATCTAGAAAAGTATCACTGAAGTTACTGCATTCATGCATAAGAGCTATTTAAAGTTTGTTTCCACTGTTAAAGCAGTAATTTTTTCACTAAAACAAAATAGTTATATATGGAAGTAGTTAATTACTTGGCTACATCAGCTATACCAACAGAGAATAGGTGATTTAACTGACAAAAGGGCCTTAGTGAACATTGTCATATGGTTAAAGATTTTAAGGGTTCCACTGGAGAACCATAGAGTTCATACAGCTTACTTTTGTGAATAATTCAAGAGCCACGTTTAAACAAGTCAATCTTCCCGTTTTTATGTGCATGCAAGAATTATTAAGAATATTCCAAACCAACCAGCTTTCTTGTGCACTGTTGTCTAGGTAAAAACAATTCCAGTTAACAGATGCAGCAATCCATTAAGCAGTCTGATGGTTTGTTGTTCACTTCAGTGCGAAAATAACACTACCATCCCCAATTCCTTTATTTTTGGAATTCAATCCCAATTCATCAGGAAACCAATTAAAGAGGTGTCTTATCACATCACTCAGATCAGCACACACCAACTAAAGCCTATCCATATATCCTACTTGCTTAAAAAGAATCAAGTAAACGACCTATGAGGAGCTAATAATCGAGAACTACCATTGTGATGCTAACTAAACGATAGCACTGAGATTTAGCACAACAAAGAGCCATCAGCTATCCACAAAATGGCGGCGGGTTGGATTGAGGGACGTTACCTTGCCCATGCACTTCTCGAGGTGCGGGGCGAAGCGCCCGGCGGCGACGGGGCGCCCGCAGTTCATGCAGTCGACGAGGTCGGCGGCGACGGCGGGAAGCACCTGCCCGAAGACGTCGACCGCCCCCTTGTTGCCCCCTCCGCCTCCGCTCTCCTCGGCCACGGGGTGGTCCCGGGAGGCCCAGGCCCGGAGCTCCTCCTCCTCGGCGTCGACCCCGCGGTCGAGCCCCAGGCGCGCGATGCGGTGGCACTCGCAGGCCACGTCCGCCACCGCCGTCTCGAGAAGCTCCTCGAAGCAGGCCAGCACGAGCTGCCGCATCCGTCAGTCAGATCGCGGGAGAATGAAATGGGGGTTTCGCGGGAGGAGGAAGAAGGCAAGGGTGTTACCTGGGTGCGAGGGCTGAGGGGGGCGTCGGCGGAAGACGACATGGCCTCCAGTCCCCGTCCGCCCCACGCCGGGGTCAAAGCACCCCGAGAAAAACGCTGTCGGCGGAGAGCCGGAGACGACGGCGTGGCCGCGCAGGGTCGCTGCAGCAGGCGAGAGCGGCTGCGTGGAGTCGCCGCTGCGGCGGGGGGACGAGGGGGTGGCCTATAGATGTCCAAATGGGCCGTGCCGGGCACGGTGCTACAGTAACCGTGCCCGGGCCGCCCCGGCACGGTTGGCCGTGGGCCGTGCCGGCACGGCCCGAGTAGCCGTGCCGTGTCTGGGCCGGCGGTGCGGCACGGCCCGTGGACTGTAGCGGGCCGGCACGGGCACGGCACGGGGCACAGGAACGGGGCACGAGGCACGGCACGGGGCACGGGCCGGCACGGCCGCCCGGAGGCGGCGGCGGAGGCCGCGCCGCCGTGGCAGGCGTCTGCGCAGCCGCGAGGCCGAGGCAGCGTCGGCGGCCGAGCCGGGCAGGCGCCCGGGCGAGGAGGCGGCGCGTTGAGGGCGCCGCGGAGCCGGCAAGCAGCCGGAGGGAGGCGGGTGCGAGGAAGCGGGCGGAGCGAGGAGGCGGCGAGGGAGGAGGCGGAGGAGCGAGGAGCGCGGAGGAGGACGGAGAGCCGAGGAGGAGGAGGCGAGAGAGGAGGAGGAGGCAGGAGCAGCCGAGGACTGCGGGAGGCCGAGGTGAGGAGCCGAGGAGGCGGAGAGGAGGAGGCCGAGGCGGGAGGACTAGGAGCTGAGGAGGTGGAGAGAGCCGAGGAGCCGGGAGGAGCCGAGGCGGCGGAGAGAGGAGGCTGCCGAGAGCCGGAGAGGAGGCCGGGAGGAGTCGAGGCCGCCTGACCGGGTGCGTGCGGGAGGAAGAGGCAGGCGACCGTTGCACTGACATCTGCCCGTTGCGACGCTGATGACCGTTGCTACAGTGTTCGGCCGCGTTGGCCAGTCAAAAATTGACACGTGTCCCAACGGTCCGAAAAAAAACGGCTAGATTTTGATCTAGCCGTTGCATGACCAAAAAAAATCCGAAAAAATATCAAAAAATCCGAAAAATTGTGAAATTTTTCTATAAATAGGGGAACCCCCAGCCACATTTTTTGCTCATCCCAAACTCCCAATCTCTCCTCTTGTGCTCTATTCTCCTCTCTTTTGCTCTCTTTGCTCAAAATTTTGTTTAGACACAAATTTTGTCTAAAAATTCAAAAATTTCCCACATTCTCATAAGGTTAATAGCTGCAGCCTCCGGTGCTCCTGCAAGGTAAAAAAATCTTAAATTTTTCTTTGTTCGTACTATTTTTTTAATACAATTTTCTCTATTTATATTGCAGGATGGATCCGAACTACCCGACGTTCCAACTGAGCGACTTCGACCCGAGCTATCTGTCGATGTCGTAAGGAGACAACTCCGGGTCGGCTCCTACACCGCAAAACATACGGAGGAAATACATGCGGCTTCACAAGGATCCGAAACTACGAGCGGGAGCTTGTCAACGGCAACCGGCTCAAAGAGATCAAGAACTTCCCTCCGGCAACATTTGATGAGATCAAGGAGACCGCCAGCGGATGGAAGGAGGTAACTTACGCGAAATGTAAAATTTGTAAACTAAACTCTCTGGAAAATCTTCTGGTGAACAGGCATTTGAGCGGCATGCTGAGGCGTGTGCGAAGAAGCAAGGTTACCAGCTAAGACAGCAGCAACTGGTACTCAATCCGGACGGTACGGTACGTTCATGGGAGTATGATGCTCAGTAGCACGAGATCCCTTACCCGTTTAATTGCTAGACAGGATCTACCCCTAAATTTTGGTGAGTCTCCTGCATTTGAGACTTACATTAAAACTGCTCATAATCCTAGGTTTCAAGCTGTTAGTAGACAAACTACAACCCGGAACTTGGTGAATGTTTACAACCAAGGCCGGGATAATATTAAACAATATTTGCTACTTGCACATTTTCTATGAGTATCACATCTGATATTTGGAGTGGTAGGGCTAAGGAAGACTATATTAGTGTATTGCTCATTATGTTGATGATAAATGGAACTACAAAAAAGAGTAATAGCTTTAAAATTAATTGATGTTCACATAATGTAGAAAATATTGCTGAACGAATTTCTAGAGTTTGTGAGGATTTTGGCATCACAAATAAAATATTTGCAGTAACTCTAGATAAATGCAGCTGCAAATTCACAGAGCAATGGAAATTTTGCAGCCTTTATTCAATATTTATGCTGAATCATTTCTTTTACATCAACGTTGTGCTTGCCATATTATTAATCTTATAGTTAAATCTGGTTTTAAAAGAGTAACTGTATATCTCCGATTCTATCCGTGAAGCATAACATGCTGAATGGTTCTAATCCTCGACTTGCGACCTTCAAGCGATTCTCATCGCTTCGACAAGCAACCACGCAAGTTCCAAACGGATGCGGACATCGGTGGAACTCAACTTATTTAATGTTGAAACATGTCTTGCCTTACAAAGATATGCTAACTGTTTACTTGCAGTCCAAGAATATTGTTACCAGTGACGGGCAACCGCTACTGACAGAACAGTCTTGGCATGTTGTAGAAAGGTTTTATTACTTTCTTGAAACATTTTATGATGCAACTCTTACTTTGTCTGGTGTTTACTATCCAACTGCTAATTTAATTTTGCATAAAATTTTGAGATTGCCACTTTATTAAAGAATATGAAGATGACCAACATTAGGATTTGCAGTTGTCGGCGAAATGGGACTGGGTCCCACGTTCTGCGGACGCGTGGCTCTCGGCCACATCGGCTTCCTCGGGGACATATCCTGCACGACCGGCCGCAGAGAGGCAGTGTCTCCCCGCGGTCCGTGCCCGGATGCGTCGCCCGCGGCCCCGGGTGCTCGTCCCCCGCGCCCGCCCTGTCGCCCGGGAGCGCCTCCTCCGCCCCGGGCCGCATCGCCCGGGAGCGGGAGCGCTGCCTTCCGGCCTCGCCCGGGAGCGCCGCCTCCGGCCCCGGCGCGAGTCGCTCCGGGCCCGGGCGAGTGTTGCCCGGGAGCGGGAGCGCCTCCTCCGGCCCCGGGCGCATGTCGCCCGTGCCCGGAGGCGCCGCCTCCGGCGTGCTTGTGGCAACCAGGCGACCAGACCAGCCGCCCGCAGCACCCGACAGGGGCTCCTCCAGGCGTGGCGCAACAGGCGGCTGCGGGCATGCGCGTTCTCCAGCCGCCCATAGCAGCAACAGCTCCGGCATGGGCGTCGTAGGCAGACGTGTGCACAGGAGAGCTCACCGGAAAAGCTCTCTCTGTATTCTGGCACTGTGGACTCCCCTAATCTATAAAGGAGGATCCAAGCCACCGAACCGAGAAAAGGGCAAGCTTTAGCATTAGGGACCCGGGCTCGGACTCTGACTTAACCCCGAGCTCTCCGACTCTAGCTCACTCTCAGACCTACTGTTCTTCTTCCTCAGCGCCGGCAAGCTGCCTGAGCTCACCTTGTAAACACCAAGTCACATTCATCCACCTGATAGCCAAAACACACAGGAGTAGGGTATTACGCTCCGGCAGCCCGAACCTGTATAAATCCTCTCGCCTCCTCTGTGCGCCTCTGTTCATCGCCTTCCCCAACGTCCCGCGCAGTTACCGCACGTCGGACAGTCCGGACACGGTTCGGACGGTCCGGACCCATCTGCTTCACCACGGTTCGGACGGTCCGGACCTGCTTCGGATGGTCCGAACCCCGCAACTTCTTCTACGTCTTCTTCGCGTATCTTTCTTCTACACCGGACGCCTCGTACACCTGAGAACTACTCCCCTGGCCGAATCTCAAAAGGGGGGTCTCCCGACTTCCCGCCGTCGAGGTTTCATCCTCCGACAGCTGGCGCGCCAGGTAGGGGGAGTTTCCTTTTCAGGTGTTACGCCGGCGCCTCCAACACCGACGCGCTCCATGACAGGAGGCCACCATCATCGTCGAGACTACGGCGAGGGGTCCGGCGGCTACTCCCCGCCGGGCAACGTGGCCCCCGACAGGGGCCCTGGAGAGGACGGCAGGCTCTCACGTTCCGTGCTACGGCGGAACAGGAGGAAGCACCAGAAGGCCAAGGCGGCAGCCGAGAGCTACGCCTTGGCGGCTGCTGGCAGCCCCCGGAGCTATGATGCCCGCGGAGGCGATGGTCGCGGCAAGCGGCGAAAGGCCGCACGCGCGCCGCCACCGCCGGCGACAACCCAGAAGTGGTGCCCCCTCCACCAAACGGACTGGCACGACATCGCGAAGTGCCACGCCGTCCAATGCTCACACGAGCGTACCGAGCCGGCCTTAGTTCGGGGATGGTGCGCCTACCACAACACGGACCGGCACGACATCACCGAGTGCCGCGCCGTCCAGGGCATGGCCGAGCGCCTCAAGCCGGCCGCAGCCCGCGGGTGGTGCGCCTTCCACGACACGGACCGGCACGACATCACGGAATGTCGTGCCGTCCAGCGTTTGGCCGAGCGCCTCGAGCCGGTCGAAGCCCGGAGGTGGTGCGCCGTCCACGAGACGGATTCGCACGACCTCGTGGAGTGTCGCGCCGTCCACAAGTTGGCCGAACGCGTCCAGAAGTCCCGGCAGGAGCAGTAGCGGGCCCGAGCTCGCTCCCTCTCAAGGGACCTGAGCCCGTCCGGTCGGAGCCCCTGACTCCCGGGCGCGCATAAATCGCCCCGGTCGAAGCCTTTGGCTCCCGAGTGCGTCCTTAGCCCCGGTCGGAGTTTAGCTCCCAGGTGTGTAAATAGCCCCGGTCGCAGCCCTTGGCTCCCGGGCGCGTATCTCGCCCCGGTCGGAGCGTGGCTCCCGGGCGCGCATAAATCTCCCCGGTCGCGGCCCTTGCCTCCCGGGCGCATATCTCCCCCCGGTCCGATCACGGAGAGCTCACTCCCTCTCAAGGGACCTGAGTCCGAGGGAGCTGAGTCCGAGTCCCGGCAGAACCAGTAGCGAGCCAAGCGCGCTCGAAACGGTTCGGACGGTCCGAACCGTCGACGGATGGTCCGGTTGTAGCGACTCAGACCGTCCGACCCATAGACGGACGGTCCGAATCCCGCTCCCACGCACAGATCTGGCCCCGGTCTGAGCCTGGCTCCCGAGCGCGCCTACCTAGCCCCGGTCGGAGCCCTTTGCTCCCGGGCACGTACCTCCTCCCGGTCAGAGCCCTTGGCTCCCGGGTGCGTATCTAGCCCCGATGAGAGCCCTTGACTCCCGGGCGCGCGTATTTAGCCTCAGTCCGGGGCCCCCTGGGTCCCGGGCACATATTTGAGCCGAGGCACGGATTCCCGAATCCGTGTCCCGGGCCCGACACCAGGGTGCCGAACCAGGGCGGCCTCGCCAAGGCGAATGCAGGCCTAGGAACGCGACACCCGGAATAGGGCGCGAAGCCCGGATAGCACCGCCCCGGTGAGAATGCTTCCGGAAGGTCGTCTCACATCCCATATTCAAGCCCGGGCCCCCGGAACCCGGCTTATATCAAACCGTATCCTAGTCCGGGGCCCTGGGTCCCGGACGTATATCCTTAGCGCTAGCCGGGGCCCCCGGGTCCCGAGCACATGCCGGACTCGGGCTCGCGAGGGAAGCGAGTCCGAGCTCCATTCCTGGGCACCTCAAGCATCTTCATGAATCTGCCTGTATATACATCCTGTAAGCTCTGGTGTGCCCGGGCCTGCGCCGAATTTCTCAAAATCTCGGCACTGGTCGGGACCCCCTCATATATACGTTTTCATACAATCAGCATTTTTTAATATCTTTCTCGGAGTCGTACCCTTTCGTCTTTTTCCGTGTGTTGCGCCCGTGGCTGTCTCATACTTTGGGGGCGTATTCGGGCCGCGCCCGTGCGACGGTCAAGGTTCGCGCATTATCATCAGTTCTCTACGACGTTACCAGATCCGGCTAACCCTTGGGCGTTGTCGAGCTCGCGAGACAGTGGTGGAGCCCCTCTAATGTGGCGCCGGTCCCAGCGCTCCGGCGTCCCCGCTGGCTAGCCTTAGGATCGGTTCTTTCCGGAGGTAGAGGACGAAATGCTTATGCGCAATCTTTCCCTCCGCACGGTCGCGACCGCGAGGACACCTCCGGGAAGTGATCGACGCCACTGTTCGTAGCACGGGACAGACAAGGAGACGAGCCGAATGCTTTCACATTTCGTCATACGCAGATTAGACCAATTCTCGGCAGGATTAAGCAGGCTCTCCAAATCTCGACCGTGGCCAGGGCCGCCGCACTAGCGCAGCCCCTGTCGCCAAGGCCTGGTGGCGGGTCACGGACCGTGCCCCGGACACCGTCGATTCCCGGGGTCTCGGGCATATCCTCCCGTCGGGCCAGTCTAGATTCCCGGGGCGGCTACGGTGTCCGGCCAAGCCAGTCCTCACCGACCACCAGTCCAAGGCGTCGGTACTACGCTGGCCGGCGACCCCGGGGACGGTCGAGGCCTGTCCTCGCGGCTCCCGGGGGCACGAGGACCCCCGAGCCGAGGACGAAGGGTCGAGCCTCCAGACCCGACCGTTCTGCAAGGCTCGCGTTCGGACGACCCGGCCCCTAGGTGCCGGGCACTTGGGGACCTGGGCGCTTCGGCGGTTCACGGCGAATCGCCCGATGCTCGGCGCTCCGAGGGAGAACAACGCTCCCCGGTCCGGGATGGTGCTCGCAAAAACCATGCCGCCTTGCAATATCCAATACGTTATCTTATCTAACTTTACATACTACTCAACTCGTATTCTTCCTCTATTTGCATGGACAGCCTAGTTCCCAAGGCGGGCTGCGGTGCCCGACCTGCCAGCCCTTCCCCGGCCGCGTGCGGCGACGGGGGCTTCGTTACCTGGCAACCCCGAGCCGGGCAGGATCAAGCTCCCGAGGAGCTCCCGGCGAGTCAAAGGCTTGCGTCCAGAGCTCGGGCCCAGGAGAGCCAGGTTCCGAGCGGGCGAGCCGTCGCGTTGGATGCCCCGAGAATCGAGCTCCCAGGGATGACGGCCGCCCCAGGGCCCGGACAGGGCCATAGGCCCGACGGATGTTCGCATAGCTTCTGGATCACGCTGTCGGACGATGTCCGATGCTCGGCGTTCCCGGAAACGAGGCCCCGAACACCAGCAACCTCCGGACAACACAATAAACCAAGGTACGAAAATATAAAACATAATCATATACATATACAAATGTCTCTCTTGTACCAGACAGGCAGAATCGTGCGCGAGCACGAGCGAGGCCCGGATCGCAGGGGCGCGGTCACCGTGTGCTTCTGACCGATCCCCGAAGGCGGCGCCGGACGACGTCGGAAGGGAGCACCCGGGGGCATGGAGGGCCCGGGCCCCGACGCGACCGCAGATGGACAAAAGGGAACCGGCATCTTCCTCGACCCCTTCGTCAGGCATCGGCTCTACAAGATTTTCGCCGTGGTCGAGAACCCCGCCTCCGGGGCAGCGACTCGACCACGGCCTCCCACGCCTCCTCGCAACCACCGCGACCTCCTCGCGAACGGCAAATTCACACGCCCGAGACACGAGCCCGGCCTCTTAGGCCGGACGTTTCCCTCCGGGAGAGTGTTTCCTTCTCCCGCGCTTCATCTCGGACCAGGCGGGGGAGTCTCGTCGGCGAGACTCCGGTGGCGCCCTTCGATTGGACGACGCACCCTCTACTGCGCAATCTCCAGCCGTGGTTGCCAGGAAGAACTCAGTGCGACCCGGGTCCCGGCACGTATCCCGTCTAAATCAACAGGTCTTCAAGCTACACCAGTTTCAAGGCGAACCAGGTTCACCCCGCGTCCCCTCTTTTCTTCAAGACGTGCCCTGTTCCTGCCCGGGACTAATCCGGCCGGCAACAGGGCCAGGGGCCACTGTCGCGAAATGGGACTGGGGGTCCCACGTCTGCGGGACGCGTGGCTCTCCGCCACATCGGCTCCTCCGGGGGACATATCCTGCACGACGGCCCGGCAGAGAGCCGTGTCTCCCGCCGGTCGTCCGTGCCCGGATGCGTCGCCCGCGGCCCGGGTGCTCGTCCCGCGCCGCCTGTCCCCCGGGAGCGCCTCCTCCGCCCCGGGCGCGCATCGCCCGGAGCGGGAGGCTGCCTCGGCCTCCCGGGAGCGCCGCCTCCGCCCCGGGCGGGTCGCCCCCGGGCCCGGGCGAGTGTTGTCCCAGGAGCGGAGCGCCTCCTCCGCCCCGCGCGTGTCGCCCATGCGGCGGAGGCGCCGCCTCGGGCGTGTGGCAACCAGCGACCAGACCAGCGCCCGCAGCACCGACAGGGGCTCCTCCAGCCGTGGCGCAACAGCGGCTGCGGGCATGCGCGTGCTCCAGCCGCCCATAGCAGCAACAGCTCCGGCATGGGCGTCGTTAGGCAGACGTGTGCACAGGAGAGCTCACCGGAAAAGCTCTCTCTCTGTATTCTGGCACTGTGGACTCCCCTAATCTATAAAGGAGGATCCAAGCCACCGAACGAGAAAAGGGCAAGCTTTAGCATTAGAATGGACCGGCTCGACTCTGACTTAACCGGGCTCTCCGACTCTAGCTCATTCTCAGACCTACTGTTCTTCTTCTCAGCGCCGGCAAGCTGCCTGAGCTCACCTTGTAAACACCAAGTCACATTCATCCACCTGATAGCCAAAACACACACAGGAGTAGCGGTATTACGCTCCCGGCGGCCCGAACCTGTATAAATCCTCTCGCCTCCTCTGTGCGCCTCTGTTCATCGCCTTCCCAACGCCCGGGCAGTTACCGCGCGGCGGACGTCTGGACACGGTTCGGACGTCCGGACCCCATCTGCTTCACCACGGTTCGGACGGTCCGGACCTGCTTCGGACGGTCCGAACCCCGCAACGCTTCTACGTCTTCTTCGCGTATCTTTCTTCTACACCCGGACGCTCGTACACCTGAGACTACTCCCTGGCCGAATCTCAAAAGGGGGGTCTCCCGACTTCCCGCCGTCGAGGTTTCATCCTCCGACAGCAGTATATAACATGAAACAAAAATATCTTAAATACTGGAGGAACATTCCATACTTGTATGCTTTTGCATTTATTCTTGATCCTAGGGGTAAAATACGGGGGGTTCTAAATATTTTAAATCTTATTGGGGATACAATGAATATTGATTACACTAACTACTATTCTGATTGTAAGTCAAAATTGTATGAAGTATTTCGAAAGTATGAAACTAAGTTTCAGGGAGTTCGCGTGCAAAGAGCCCCACCCGTCCCTGTCCCAGTAAGAAGAATTGCAGTGGGCCGAATTTGGGGTGGTTCCTCTTCTTCTTCGACGCACCGGTGGTGGAATTCGGCCGCAGCAAGTCCTGGCCACACGCTTCCACTTGAAGCTCTTGAGCTGCCACCTACTGGACAGCGACTCGATCAACTAGGAAGATCTCAACGTTCTTCAATGGTGGAATGATCACAAGACGCCAATATCCCGTTGCTCTCAAAGCTAGCACGGATGTGTTTCACGGTGCCTGTGTCTACGGTATCATCCAAATCGGCCTTCAGTCTTTGCGGAGAAATTATTGAGGAGAGAAGAAGAAATCTCCCCAGTGAGGTGGTAGAAATGCTACTTGGTTAAAGACTAGAGCTAGCTAGGAACGTGCCCAACACACCACGGAGAACCAAGATTTGGGCTGGAGCCAGTTCGACCAATCTGGTTTACCTACAAAATGAGAACTAGAGTAATCTTTTTTATTTTTAAGTATTGACCTTAGCTGTACTCTTTTTCTTTGTCATGGTTTTCTCAAAATTGAGTTTTTTACATGACAGAGTTTTTAATGAGGCAGTGTGTAATATCAAAATCAATAAAGGTCATTGCGCAATTTTCTCTATATCTATGTAGAAATTAATTGCATAACTATATAGTTCTTCTATTTTGCTTGTTTAAACATATAAAAATTTCCTCCTCTAATATCATAAAAAATACCCTCATATTTTTTTACTCATCTTACATAATTGTTTTACATTTTTTTATATTTTTTACCACTCCTCTAATTTTTTAAAATTTTTTAAGTCTCTTTTTTTTCTTTTTTTACTCATCTCTCTCAGACTCCAGTCACCTCTCACTTACTAAGTGAGAGTGACTCAGTCGGACTCGCGCAGCGGGAGGCGGCGGAGGGTGGCCTCGGGGGTGGCGCGCAGGCGGGCAGCGGCGGAGGGCGGCGGAGGCCGGGGAGGCGCCGGGAGCGGCGGCTGAGGGCGGAGAGGCCGAGGCGGCGGGACGAGGCGGAGGAGCCGAGAGGCCGAGCGGCGGGAGGCCGAGGCGCGGTAGCGGGGAGGGCGGCGCGCAGGGGGAGGCGCAGGACGGCGGACGGCCGGGACGCCGGACGCGCGGGCAGCGTCGCGGACCGGACCGGCCCGCACGGTGGGCTGCCGACGGGCCGTGCCGGCACGGCACGGCCCAGACCCCGGCATGCCGTGCCTGGGCCGGGGGGGAGGCACGCGGTCGGCACGCACGGCCCGCTACAGAACCGTGCCTACACGAGCCGTGCCGTAGCGGGCCGTGCCGGACCGTGCCTCGGTCCGTGCCGGCCCGGTCCGCCCGTTTGGCCACCTATAGGGTGGCCGCGCTGAGGAGGAGAGCAACTCCTTACTATTTGGATCTCTAAGCCAAATTTTAGCAAGCCGAAAACCCTCACGAAAACTATCATCTAAATTACAAAGTCCTCCAACTAGGCCAAATATCTTTTTTGCTTATTAAGTTTGGCCGGTCAAAAATCGCTGACTATCTATGGCACTTTCTCTCCTCTCATCTTCCGCCCACCACAACAAAGGAGAGCCAACACCTTACTGTCGAGACAGCACATCCCATCGTTCGCCGTCTCCCACTTCTAGCCGAGGTGTTAAGATCTGGGCTGACCTAAAAAAGACAAAGACGAGTCAGGGTGTCGTCCGAGCTCGCTGTTGTTGATGCTGATGTCGTTCTGCAATCCGCCGCGTCATTCGAGCTCGCCATCCTCTGGTCGTAGCCTCCTCGCTACTGTTGCTTTTCTGGTGCATCCTCGCCGCTGTCAACCCGATCTGCCTCACTATTGTCGAATTCGCCCCGATATACAACAAGGTAGTCCTCCCTATACCGATCTACCTCGTCGTCACCGAGCGCCACCTCCCTCGGCCCCAGCCTCTGCTGTCCGCCGCTGCTTACGTCTACCTTGAGATGCCCAACGAAGGAGCGTCGCCTTCGTTTTCCCAACCACCATTGCCGAGGGGATGAGGTGGAACAACGGCAATCACGGTGACAGCGGCATCCTCATGTTGGTGGTGGCTCGATAGATAGTTGGCTAGCGTGATGCAAAGGAGGTGAGGAAGAAGGAGAGAGATATTGTCTGGATCCCACTGTCATAAGGAAAGTGTAGATAGAGAGGCTATTAGAACACATAAAAAATAAAGAATCTTTTTTTTGCTAGTTAGCTATATAGATAAAATGAAGAGTGATTTGAAGAGGCCTTTAGAGTTGCTCTGGGCCGGCGGAGAAGGCGAGGTCGGCCGGCCTGATTTTCTCTTATCTATCGGTCACTGTTTGGATGGCTGGGATTAGTTTGAGATTCGTGCACGTCTACACCCAACCCACCCAAGAGAAACTCTCCCCGCACGGCCATCCCCATCCCTGCACGAGTCGCTAGCGCCGCCGCGCCGCTCCCTCCCCTAACTCCCCTCGCGGGCAGCCGGGCAACGCCGCCCCCAGCTTCGACGAGCAGTCCCCCGCTGCCTACGCCGTCCACGTCCCCTCCTCTACCGCAGCAAGGCGGCGCCACACCACCGCCTACCGCCGGGCTTGCACCTCCAAGGCCTCCTCTTAAGGCCGAACGCGGGTGAGTTTCTACGGGGCCTCCCTCTAAGAAAATCAACAAAAACCTCCCATGGCAACTAGGCGGCGGCGACTCGCCGGATCACTACGGAGGCGACGGCAGCAGCATCCACCTTGTCTGCGAGTACTGCGGCCACGGCGCCGAGTACGGTCCGGACGACGCCGAGGACGGGTTCTTCACGTGCCGCCAGTGCTCCGCCATCCACACCTCCACCCAACACACCGCCACCAACCCTTACGACTTCCCCTCGCCCCGGCAACGTCTCTGTCCCCGCCCCACGACCCAGCCCACCCCGACCCCCAAGGCCTTCACCCCGAAGCCCTTCCCAACCCCTCATGGCGCTGGCGTTGGCGCCGCCCCGGCCTTCGACGAGTTGGGCGAACCGAGTGAGCCTCGGGACTTCGCGCCTGGCACCGACGCGTGGGACGAGCCTGATAGTCTGGCGGCGCGGGTCCGGTGGCGCTACGTGCGGGGGCTGCAGGTGATCCTGCAGCAGCAGTTGGAGGCGCTGGTGGAGCGGCACCGGGTGGGCTCGGTCGTGACTGGCCTCGCAGGCACCATCTGGCTGCGGTGGGTGGCCGCTTCCAAGGTGTTCGATGAAATGTGGGTGCAGAACGTGGTCGCCAATGCCGTGGCAGCAGAGAGTCAGAAGCATTCTAACTGTGAAGGTGACAGTTTACAATCTTGCTTTTGTAGTTGCATCAAAAAAAAAACAGGACAAACTTGGCATCAATGTATCTTCTGTGCGCAGATGTGCAGAACACTCTGGACGTGAAGTTTGAATTGGGGGCCAATGGCCGAAAAGATCGGCGCAGAGTAGAGTTCTTGTTTCTGCGCTCACTGAGGACGATGTTGCCTGTGTACTCAACACTGGCCGTCTGTTTCCTTGCCTGTCATGTTGCCCGGGAAACCGTCCTACCAACTGACATTTACAGGTGGACAATGGAGGCGAAGCTTCCTTATGTGGCAGTGTTTACTGAAGTGGACAAGCTTCTTGGAAGTTCTGTAAACGACTGCCCTTTGGATTCAAGGCAGCTGTTTAGGCCAACTCGAGTGCTTGGAGCATGGCAACTGGAAGCTGCAGCTGGATCCATAGCACAGAGGATAGGCCTGTTGCTTCCTTCTGTTAATTTCTACTCGATTGCTCAACGCTTCTTGAAGGAGTTATCTATGCCAATAGAAAAAATCCTCCCTCATGCATGCCGCATCTATGAGTGGGCAATGCCTGCAGAACTTTGGCTGTCCAGTAATCCTGCTAGGGTCCCCTCACGGGTTTGTGTTATAGCTATACTAATAGTGTCTCTAAGAGTTTTGTATGGCATCAACGGACAAGGGATATGGGAGGTGAGTTTTCCATATAGGCCACACTCTTTAAGTCGTGTAGAACCTGTGGTAAATACTGATGAACTGAACTTCATTCCTTTCTAGAATATTGCTCAGACAGAAAGTGCAGATGGTTCTGATCCTGAAGCAAGTCCTCCACATTCTTTAAAGCCTGACAGCAGCAACAATGAGGAGTTTGATGCAAGAGAATTGTTGTGCACTCTTGCAGCTTCTTATGATAAAATCGATGTTAGACATGGTAACTTTTGATGATCATTGCCTGTCATCCACATTATCCTTTTGTTGCTATGTTCACATCAGGTTTAGTCATGCATATGATGATTGTTGCTAGTTTAAACCAGTTTCTATAGTCTATGCATTACTAAATACATGTAATTCTAGCTCGTAGCACCATAACTATATCATGATGCATGATATCCTTGCATAAAATTACTTTCCTATGACTAGAGCCACTAGTTTCCTCTTGTAAAAGGTAGACTTGAATTGTTGAAGTATGGGGCTATGTACGGGAACAATCGCTATTATGCATCTCAGAATGTAGAATGGCTTTATTGTAGTAATTAAATATGTCATGAGATGGCTCGCATGACATATTTAATTATGGAAGAAGTAATTAATCGACATACAACTAGCGTTTGTGGCTTTTGTGCCTAGGCAATAAATAAATTTGCCTATTTTCTGGATCTTATACGTAATATTTCCCCACTTGGAGAATACAGAGCTCCAGAATGCCTACTTGTTTCTAACGCCAAAGACTTGCATTTGTTGAGCCTGTGCATTAGCCACCACCATTATGAAATTTCAAAAATAATGCACAAAACATCCACTGATGAACTTGACTGTTCTTCTACATTACCTTTGGACAATCTTATAAAAGGATACCATATCAGTATCCTTGTACAACATTACTGAAAAAAGTTCAACCCCATGGAGAATATTGGAGCACTTTTCAATTAAGATATGCTCCTTTCATTTTCTTTTGTACATATAACAATGTTTAAATTTCACTTTAGCATTGGGAAATGGAATCACTAGGTTTCTAACTTCTTACAGCCATGCAAATCAATGTGTATGTCTGGCCTAGATTTTTTCGCTAATATATTTTCAAACATTAGACAAGTACAATACCAAGAAAACATATTGGACCACAAATTTATGCATGTCACTTTCATCTATCTACATCAGTATGCAGCCATGTCTGCGTGGATTCTTTGATGGCACTATTTTGGGACTCCGCAATATACTTGTCTGTCTTTATATGTAGACATGTGTCTTGTTGGTAAGTTTTTATTTTGAGAAAAATACATTGTTTTGACATGTGCATATGTAGGCGGTTGATTGATCTCATGTGGTCATGTATATTACCTCTGTGTTTGTTTGACACTTTTGATTAAGGCACGTCTGTTTAGGCAATCATTCATTTTATATCATATGACCAAATTACCCTCTATAACTAATATGGCAAATTAATGAGCGCAAAATTGGAAGGTGTGCTTTGGGAAATGTGAAGTGCCAAGTATTCACAAAAATGTAAAATAGTCAAAAGTGCCAAGTAAACAAAAATGGCGGCGGTGCAATTTAGTTTGGGAGGATAATTATTTTGTTGCATTTCTGACTTTGGATCTTATATCATATATTTGGTGTCCATCACAATGCATAATCACAGTGCTAGTTAATGGTGAAAATTAACTCATTGTTTTTTCTTAATTCTACAGACTATTCAAAGGAACTTCATTCTTATCTCAAATACTGCAAAGAGGTTATATTTACTGGGATTACATTTTCAGTTGAAGAGGAGCATTTAATAGATATCTTTTGGGATATGTACAAAGGAAAAGAGGTAATGCTCTTGGTTTGGTTGTATTGTCAGAACTTGTTTGCATTAACCGTATGGAAATTGTAATGGGTACCATTTATGCAGTACTGCTTAAAGTCTACCTCATTCTAACCTCTTAAGTGCCCATCATTTTCTTACTGCTTGGTTTAAATGCTTTTCCGTCTCACATGCTACATCACTATATTTGAGTGACTTCTATTTACGACTTCAATATCTGTTGCAAACCACTAACAAGGTTCTATTATGCTTCCTTGTTATTTCAGGAACAAGTTGCTCAAAAATTTCCTGAAAGAGCTTTTATAGTGAAAATTTTCACTAGTTAACTATCTAGTGAACTCTTCTTAACTTTGAATTGTACTTTCAGCGAAGAACTTTGATTTTCCAGTTCAATTATTCCAGTTTCCAACTCCAAAATGTCGATCTTCCAACCTTTAACCTGGTGATTCCAAGTGAACTAACTGGTGAAACTTCATGTCATAAATTCGAACTTGAAGCCTGAAATTTAAATTTTCAACCTGCAAATAAAAACTTACTAAATGTGGGATATCCACTGCGCACATGTGATATATGTAGAATTCATTTGGTGTTAGAAGGAACAAAAACAGGAATCCAAGTCAAACAATAAATATATGGAGGGCCAACAAAACTGCTATTCATGCAAGAGCTTTATTTTTGTTTCTTAATACAAATTGGTTTTGAACTTGAAATTCGCGGTGATATTAATTGCCTTGAGGACTACACATGTCTTTTTAAGAAAACTATCTATGATTTGATGGCTAAACTGATGGGAGGTATATGATAGCATGTAGCTATTTTCTGTTATGTGTTTTGCACTAGATTCATTCCCGTCCCTGGATTATGTCGTTGTGTAACTGCCTATGTTGTTGGTTTGCAGGATGAGAATGCAAAATTGTGTCAGGAAGAAATGAGAACTACAAATGGAGTGAATAAACGCTGCTGTGATGGAACTTTTGCTGGTGACAAGTGCTTTTCTACACCACCAGGGAATTGTGCATTACAAAGCATTAAGTCAGAAATGGAAGAAAATGGATTCTATTATATATCTCCAAGGAAACAGCTGGTTTCAGATGGTTATCTTCATTATAGAAGGAAGGCGTTATATGGTAGTCTCAATTATGTTGTACATGCTGATTATTACATATTGATACGTGCTTTTGCAAAGCTTGCAGAAGTTGATGTTAGAATTTTGCATAATGGTGTGTTAAAACTTGAGAGGAGACTTGCTTGGATAGAAGAAAGAATAGGGAGAAGCTTGAACACCTTACAGAGCCTCCATGATGAAGAAAGTGATGAGCTTGTATCAGGTTGACGCTTTGATCAATTGTTATACTGTGCCAATATGGTAAGTGTATGTATCACCTTTTTTTTGTTTCCTCGTGTAGTTTGGTCAGAGCAGGCTAGCACTACTGTTACTTCCGCACTACTATTACTTCCATAAGGATTTACAACCACCACCACCAGGTTAGGGGCATGTATTTGGGTGCTTTTTCCATAAGTATGGATGTATTTGGGCAATTCAATAAAGTACTCTCATTTGTTGTTACCTGTTAGGATTTGAGAGAATCAATCCATAAAATGGGGTGGGGAACAATTTTGTACTAGTTGTCTTATGATCAGTCTTAACTCATATTGTATATATTTGAATAACCCTGTCAAAATTAACCTTTGTCATTAGCTCACACTTACTATCCACAGCATTATCACCTCTTCTAAAAAACTGCAGTGCTGTTAATTGAGATGTATCTCTACCCTATTAACTTTCTCAAGGTTTCAGGACAATGAGATTAACAAAGGACATAATAGCATTCAGATAGTTGGTCCAAAGTGAAATATTGACTAAGGGGTGGTTCAGAGTGAAACCTTGGTAATATGCCTGACCCAATGTGCAAATTCTCTCTTCATTTTTTTCTCTTAAATCATTTGGCACCAATCATACTTGCAGACGTAACAGGCCACTTTATATAATTGAAGTTGCTATGTGACCAACAACACAGTGCAAGGTTTACAGATTGGGCACAGGGTCCCAAAACCTTAGATGTGGCACCCTATATTGACCTTGTAGTTGAAGGACATCTAGAGCTTTCTATTTGAATGACCTTACCTGATGGCATTCAACTATTTTCATCAAGAACTGATAATTATTTATAAGTGGTATTCTTTTGCATAATTACTGGTTGATCTCATTGTTCTTTGCTTTTTAACTCATGCGCATGATTCTTAATTAGATTCCTTCAAATATGGAATGCCACCCCAACTCCCCTAAACCATGTAAATTGATTCTCATCCAAATCACCTTACTTATGTTTCTACCTTTTGAGTAAAGTGATTTGGATGGAGTGGCCCATGGAGCTGTTCTTAGCTTGAAGCAGGCTGGTCTTACAAACCATGTAAGGCTTCTCTCCTTACATGCATGGTACTATCATACCTAATTTTTGTCTTAGAATTTAATGCCTTTATAGTACTGCATTTGTCCTCATTACATCTAGACATGGACCAATTGTTGTTCTTATGTAATACTCAATATCCAATCCTTGAGGAAGATGAACTACCTTTTAGTATCAACGGAGTATTGTGAAGGAGCTTTTGAATATATGTGGCTGTTTTCTAACAGGAAACAATTGTAGGTAATCAATGTGCTATTGTGCTTATGTGACTATCCGTATGCTATTCAGTAGAAAAACAGAATTACTGTGAGGATTTCTTTTTATCTCAGAGCAGTAGCCCAATGGTAGCACTTAATGATATGCTGCTACTTTTGAACAAGACATTTTGTGACATTGCTGCTAATCTAACAAGGTTGTCTGCACTATACGTTAGAATCATAGGTTTATTGCATATTTTTGTGCCCACTAGGTGATGGGAGTGGACTGCTTCCTTCCATCCTACTCTTCATTCCTGTTATCCTGCCCCATCTGTTTCCAGTGAAGGGAAAGGCTCTGATTTCGGGTTGCCTTTCAATATTTGTTTTCTGCTGAGTGCTGGCCAATGCATTGTTCTTTTCGTGTTGAATCCCATGCAGCACCCAACTATGGATGAATTTCTTCTTAGAGGTTTTGCTTTGATTTTTGTCCCACCATTTTCTAGACGATGATGCTACCCCAGGCAACAATGTGATGATTTGCGGCTCCCTTGCAGTGGCTTTGATTCGCAACCCTAATATTACTGACTTGTGGGTCCTTGTCCCCCATGTGATAGACACATGAGTGGCAAATCATCAATTGCCAGTATTGGGAGTGGCAAATCCTAAATCAGATTTTATCTCTTTTCGGGAACCTTGGGGAGTTATTTACACAAATGGGAAGCAAATCCATATAGCAAACACATGGTGGCTGTATAGTAGCTATTCCCTCTTGTTTTTATGCAGTGAAATTTTACACTGCATGTGTTACCTCAAAATAACGTGCTCAACTTTTGAGTTAATTGACTATTTCTTGAGCATGTTAGGCTCATGTAGAAGTAGAATTCATGCAAGGTTTTTTTTTTCTTTGGGTTGATGTTATTACAAAAAGCAGCCTATTCATTACCACAGAAAGAGACGAGAATAAAATATTCAAATTCAGAGCAATTGAATCCATCGTGGATTATATTGAATTGCAGAGTCGATCCTTGAATGTTAGTTCGGGAACTTGAGGGCCATCACAGATCATGAGTTTTACAAAGTTTCACCGTTGTGCCGGTTTACTCTTTAGGCTAGATAATTCCAGTCACGTCAGCTCATCTTCGCATGCCAATATGCCATCGATCAAGTAACTCACCAAGATATGGTAAGAGGCTTCCTTCGACATCCTTTGATCCAATCCTAGCATCTATTCCATAAAACTCGTCCTCGACATGATTTATTGCACTGCAGAAAGCCAGAATGCAGCCAAACTTGAGCTTAGCTTAGTTTTGCGTCTATGTGCATTTTGTCACTACCGCCACCTAAGTTTTTCCCCCTCAGACTTTGGGGTGCTTTTTCCTGCTCTACTACCAAGAGATGTCTTATTCATTTCAACTAAAGTTGCATTGTGCTTGTAACTGTGATTTTATTTGTTTTCTTACATTTACCGGCAGTGCTACGAGTTGGATGGAGCTATTTTCCCAAGTGCACCTACAGTTTGTGCTTTTTTCCGATCTTCTGCCGAACTGATAGAAATGACCTAGTTTCTGGTGTACAATGCATTCTTGGAATCGTGAACACAGATGCAAATTAGCTTTGTTTTGGTGGTCTGTGTGTGTTCAAGTGTAATTTCATGGTCAAGAACTCATGGGCAACTTATTTTTTTTATTACGAGTCATTTGTCTGCTTTAGAGCGGACTAGGCCTATATCATTGGGGATAGGATGAGAGGGTGGATTGAGAATAAAACATTGGATCCTATTATGGTTGTGTACACCATCGTGAGATAGAGCGGATGGATGCGTTGCGTGGTTGGTGGGGGTAGGGAATGGAAGGAGTCCACTCTTTGCGTGATGAAAGTAGGGAAAAAAAGGACAACTCTATTTTTATAATAGTCGAGTTTTTTTTTTTTTTGCCAACTTGGCCCCTTTCTCAAATCAACCAAGGCCCACCACGCGGCCCAAGGCCTATAAAAACCACCCCTTCTGCCCGAGGACACTGACCTGTGGGCCCTCAAAATCATCGTCGTCCTCTCCTCACTCCCGCGCAAGCGCCATTCCAAATCCCCCTCCTCCGCCTCGGCTCCTCCTCCTCCCATCCCCTCACCCACCGCCTTCGTCTCGGCTCTCTCCGACCGGACGCGGCTGCCGGAGCATCCACCCGCTTCCGCGCCCCCTTCACCCTACGCCGCCGCTGCGAGCGTCGCTGAGGTATGTACGGCCTTCCGCGACCGATTCCGCGGCCCCCTCCCCCTCGATGGTGGTGCGGTGCCTCCTCCCGTGCAGCCTAGCCGCTCCGGAACCTAACCCTAATTCCCTCCTCCTCCTCCTTCAGGTCCGTGTGGAGAAGCGTCCAACTGTCTAGCCGCGCCCACCAGCTGCACTGCTCCGTGTCCTCGTCCTCCCCTCCCCGCCGCCGATGCATCAGGTTTGGTACTTGCTCCGTTGCCGGTCGTCTCCTCGTGCTGCTGCCGCTGCCGCTTCCTAACGCCTAGGGATTTTTTGATTCGGCATCCAGCAATTGAGCTTCGGATTGGTGTGATTTGATCGGGAATGGAATTGGACTGGATCATCTGATCGATCGAATTCCGTGCGCAGTTGAGTTGCCGCTAGCTACCGATGTGGAATTCTTTTATCTGGAAGGGGGAATTGGGGAGCTTAGGTTGCTTAATTACTTCGATTTTTTTTCTTATTCTCGTATGATTAATCTCAGTTTTCCAATTGTTTTGTCATACTCTGTTCTCGTAATGTTTTTGCCCCAGATCTGCGCCATCATTCTAATTTCTAGCTATGGTCTCTATGTAGTCAATTGTACGAATTATCGTCTGATTTGGAACTAATTAGATTTGCTTCGCTGCTCCAGGTATGCTACCTGGTCCCCTTCTCCCACCTGCGCCGCCGCCGCCACCGGAGCTTGTAGTGTATCCCTCTGTGCCGACCCTGCCGCCTTCAGCCACGCCGTCGTCGTCGTCCATAGGCTCTAGCATTGCCATTGTCGTCCTCGTCATCATTACCACGGCCATCGTGACCGTCGCCATTGTGTTCATTCGACGCAGCTACCGCCACGGGCGCCGCCTGTCCTGCTCATCATTCTCCCCCCGCTGCAGCTTGTCCCCAAGGGCTTCGTCGTCTTCGTCATCAACGATGTCTCAAATGTGGCACGCGGCAGTTGCAGCTGTTGGTTCTTCGCCGAGGGCCAGTTCTGCCAGTGTCAGGTCATGGCCGGAAATGGCCATCGCCTCTTCAGCTCCAGGCGATGCCGGCAGAGCCCCTCCTGTGGCACTGGCAAACTCTGCACATGGGGCAGTGCAGGGGACGGCTGGATTGAGGGCATCCTCGGCTACCTCAGCCGCTGCGATGGCGCCGCCGTCTGGGATGAAGACGCTGGTGCCGTCTGCGCCGTCTCTGCCAGAGGTAGAGCGGGTGATCTTGGAGTTGCTTTCACTGCCACCTTCACCGCTGAAGCCAGCAAGCAGCAGCACGGTGGCCTGCTTCATCTGCAACCAAGTACTTCTCCCTACTGATATGCTCCTCATCCTTCCAGTTTGCTCCCACATGTTCCATCAGCCCTGCATCGTCGCCTGGCTCCGGAGCCGTGTCGTCATGCCGCTGCTACGCTGCCCCCAGTGCCATGCTTCCATCACCATCCGCTGCAGCACTGACAAGAAAAGCCTTGCCTTCTGCCCAGATGAGTACGATATCGAGTCACAGACGCGGGTGGTGCCCGCCCCGCCCGGCGAGGAGGTGGCGGAGGCAGTGGGGGGCTCTCGTGGGTGGCTGCGCTCCTCACTGGACAGGCTTTCTGGCAGCTGGAGGGCGTGCTCCGGCAGCCGTGCCACCGCAGCGGTGGCGCCCGGGTCCTCCTCGCGCCGCACCACCGGGAGCTGGAGCCCGGGCTCGAGTGGCCACCTCGGCGCTGACTCCCTTGGCGTTCAGACACAGGTGCAGCTGCCAGTCCTGCCTGCTGATGAAGAGGCGGCAGTGGCAGCCGATGCTGGGGGTTCTCGCGGGTGGCTCCGCTCTTCTTTGGCCACACTCTCTGGGAGCTGGACTGTGTTCCCCATCGGCCGTTCCACTGCAATGGAGTTGCCAGTGTCCTCACGGCGCGCAGCAACTGGGAGCTTGAGCCTGGGCTCCATGGGCGACGGGAGCTGGGATCCTGAGGCGGCTATGTCGGAGCCACAAGAGAGACCATCAGTCTTCGACTACGCCAGATGGTTGTTCAGAAACTCAGGCAAGTAAAAACATCAGCACTGACGCCAACAAATTTACCTTGTTTCTTTAGAACTGGTACACTTTGTGTCATCTCAGGTTCTCATTGAACAGCACTGTTTTTCTGCTTTCGTAGGATGAACTGTCGTCTTCGTGTCTCGGAAAGTAAAAGGAAAATAAGAAGATATAAAAGTGTGTATAGGAGCTAGTACAAAACATAGCATAAAGGTAACAACATTTTCACATCAGTGATGGATGCCGAAGGCTTTTCTGTATAGTATCTGATATTGATCTTCCGAATCGTCTGCTGCCCTTGGCTGTTTCTTCAATCCAAGGGAAACAGTGTGCAAGGTAACACGTAAAATCAGAGGTATAGGTTTGCTACTAAGAACTTAGGATGTTGTTCAGTTGGAGAAAAGTTTGTCCGCTGCAGGTAGTACATACTCAAATGGAGCAATGGTTTTGGAAAAATTCTTTGCTTCGTCAATTACATTGACGAAGTCATATATGGTATGGTTTCTTTTTTACTGTAACTAAACACATGTTGATATAAACAGGCTTTGAGATATGTGATGGTATACTTTGTTGTGGATGTTCAGTCCCTTTTTATCTGAAATATGTAAATGTTCAGTTATGTGAACCTTCTCGTTTGCAATCTTTGAGGAGAAAAACAGGAATGTTGCAAGTGCAATCCAGAGCTGAAATTAAAGGAAAATAGACGCGAGTAAAGCTGTGTTCTTTTGCCATTGTACCCATGAATGTTCTATGGGGTATGATCAAGTGGTGTGTTTTTGTATTGGCTTCTTACCTCTTTTGCCTAAAGTTCCTGGAACAAATATTAACTGCTCTTTTATGGTTGTATATTTATTCACAATCATTATTTCCTTTTACATTTATTCAATTAGCATATATTAGATGGGTTTAATGGAATACAAGGCAACGCTACTTGTTACATCATAACTTTTTGTTACAGTAGTATTGGATAAAGAGTGCACTGCGCACTGCTTACTCACACCGATGAGCCTCCTCTGCCCTCTGCCGTGAGTGGCTGACATGTGGGGCCACTTGCTAGCAGGCCCACCTGTCAGCTACCCGACGTCAGAGGGCAGTGCGTCAGAGAAACTTTTCCTACTCACACCGGGTGCATCTCCACAAAATCCTCAGCCAGGTGTTCGACGTTAATGTTTTTACTCCTATGTAATAGTTTTTTCATGTCTTGTACTGTATTTTATTTGAGTCTGAAATTTTGGCATTTTGTAGAACAGTCTTAAAGCAATGCTTATGTGTAACAAATATTGTTAGCATGTATAGAAAACATCATAAACCGCACTGAATACTAGTCACTAACCCAGGTTTGATTAGGTGAGTGTAAATATTTTCTTCATGTTAATGCAGATTTTTTCCACCTAATATTGACCAGCACCTGATTTCTGAACAATGGTTGGTACTTTGTTATACAGCTCCTTTGTTCCTAATAGAGGCTTGACCCACCGTCATCTATTTGACTCTTGTCCTCTTCCCACCCATGGTATATCTACCAGCTTTCTCTTTGTAACCGGAGAAATTGCAGTTCAAAGAGGCTTCTGCTTGTTCTTGATTCCAAGTAAATTTCTGTGAAATATTTACACGAGAGAGAATACACTCACCTGGACTCCTGTTTGCTTCAAATTGCAGCATGTAAGCTTGCCATCTCTTTTACAGCATTGACACCTGTTGATATTACTACAGGAGTGGTTCTGATTCATCATCCACTTGTTCGCACTTTATGCATTACAGATTTATAGTATAGCACAACATTTGCAATAAAAACTAAGCATGAAAGCGGGATAGGCACTTAAGAATTTTATCAGAAACGTCATGATCCATGTTCCTTTGTTACAAATTTTGGGGCAAACATACTAACGTATTTACATTTCTATTTATTACAAATCAAGTGCTCATCGGAAGCATCACCAAAACAAGTATATCACTTTACCTGACCTGACTACTACTTAGAAATTTCCTACCACTGCACCAGAAACAGTTTTCATTGTTCCAGAAGAAGCTTAAGAGATTTCATTCCTCTCATTTCGTTGTCCCTGAAGAAGATGGTTCACTAGAATCTGGAGAGGCTGCTGACTGCTGTGGCTCTTTCTTTAGGGAAGTGGGCATTCCTGAAACTTCCTGAAAAGAAAAAAGATGGATGGAGTTAGCACGTTACCAGCCTTATGGGTCACGAAAAGAATTTTAAACCACATTGCACAAAAGAAAAGGGAAAACAGCTCAGAATCCTGTTTTTGTAATAGTTACTAGCATGAACTGTTAAAATAAAACAGATGAAAAACCTCATGAGGCATAATTAATAGCGTGAACCATCATGTGCAGTTCTGCTAGCTGAAACATGTGCTTTCGCTTACCCAAACCATCTACTAATGTTAACTGACCAATGCAGTGACCAGTAATGACATGTGCCTCACCTTAGCTTTAGTGCTAAGACAATGGTTGGCTTAAGTACTGCATAAGACTTCGGAAGAGTATCCACTTTATATCTAAGTCTACTGGGCTCAAACACTGCTAAACAGCATGCCACTAGAGTGGTCTCTTGAGTCTTGAGTGATAAGTGTCCTTTGTGTTGTGTACCTCGAAGGTCGGTCATAAATTCAGAGCCTTTTGAGTTGAATTGTCTTGCATTAGAATGAGGATGATATTTTTCAAGCCAAATAGCACTCAGGACATATACTACAATCTATCCTATATCAAGCTATACGCCCAACAATTTCATCCTGGACATAAATCTGAACTGAAAGAAAGTTAAATAGAGCAAATCAAATTGGAATTGATTAATTCCACGTTCCATCCCGGGCCTACAAAGACCGAAAGAAACAAGAAATATTGCAAGACACAAATCATCTCGTGATCGTTAAACAGCGTGACAGCAGATAAAGGTCTCCTACATACACTGTTGAAAACCAAATTGGGTAAGGCATTTAATTACAAAGAAAATGTATTAAAGCCAGAAAATCAATAAACATGGACATTATTCACTAATTCTGTTAAAAACATTCGTTGGAGGTTGGTTGGACAGCAACAATTTTGGGTAAAATGAGCTAGATAAAAGAGTGCATACGGCAGGGAGATAGAAATCAGTAGGAGCAACTGAATAACTCTAATCGAGGCCTATATGGCTGCAATGCCACTGAGGCACTGACAGATGCCACATGAGTGCCCATCTCCTGCTGCTCCCTTGTTAACATGGGCATTGCCATTGCAGCCTTGCAAGCAGCCACAGCCCACCACATCAAATAGTACAACAAATTCACTATGAAAATTATACATCTCGATTTTAAATTCGACAGGTGCACATCATTAAGAAACCACAAAAAATCAAAGAGAGGTTAATAAAATACCTTCATAAGATGCAACCTCAGATCAGTTGGGCGAACACCCTCACCAATGCAAACCATAACAAACTGTGAATAGTGGAAAAGGACATCCGCAGCAGCTTGCTTCTTCTGTTCAGTCTGCTAATAATATCTCACCAAGTGACAAATCTGAAGCGCAATGCCGACTAAATTTAGATCTAGACGGGAAGGTGATTTTAAAAATAAAGCCTCTGTGGATGGGATCACAACCTCTAGTCAACCACATTATTTTCCCAATAATCTTTCCACATCCCTGCTATTATTTTCAGTTTTTCACAGTAGCTGTTTCTATTCTAACCCCGAAATTACTTCTTCATCAATACCCGAACAGTTCTATGACTGATTCCAGTTTGCCACAGGTCCTTTATCAAGTTTGCATACTCAGCTACTCACCCAAAAACTTCGGGCTCATAAATACACTATATAGTCAATCAAATTAATCCAGGTTAAAAGCTACCCAAACTTTACAAAAAAAAAATGCTTTGAAGATTACAAAAGTTGAACTCTTGAAGATGTCATGATCAACAAATCTGACCCATGTTTAGCATAAATTCAAGATGATCAACAAATCTGACCAAAGTATAAGCATAAATTCAATAAAACTGACTCATCGATCAACTAAAAGATAATAATAACCAGCCCAAGAGTATCTACCAAATGAAGATTACATTAGTTAAAATTTTGTGTTTCCCCTTTCCAAAAGAAAGGACATCATATGTGCATCTAGCATTGGTAAACAACGCGGTAACTCCACAATGTGTCCAAACTAGTGCAAATTGGATTCTGATAGAAAAGCAGGGACACAAAAGAGAACTGGGAATGTATCTTTTATTACCTCATAGTCACCCTCACAGGTCATAGATGTGTTGTGCGCAGCCATTCTTTATGTATTATCTTATTCTGTTAAGAGAAGGGAACTGATCAGCTACAAATGGCTGACTGGATAATGCTTATACAATACCTGCAACCATAATTTTCTAGATTACAAAATAAATGCAAACAATGGTAAACAAAAGGAGTGGATAAATATATCATATACTGTTCGAATAATTTTTGCAATGCAGTAATGGCGACAAATATAATTTGTTTATACTTTCACGGTTAATAGACCCTGAACATAGATATAATAATATGACAGCTGATCGAAATTTTCCAACATGTTAATTTCACCATTAAATCTAGCACAAAAAATAGAGAAATCACAAAGCAATTAAATGATAAGCTATCGCTATAGTTTTCGGCTTTTCTTCACCACCAACCTGAACCCACCTAAAGAACAAAGAAACAACGAGAACGAAGCTATAAGTGTATTTGAAGCACGGCAAGTTCCTTACTGCGATCACAGAACCTACAGGATTTATTTGCATAGGCAGGGGCGAGCGTAGCGTGGGCATGGCGGTGCAATAGAACAACCAAATAATTGGGGAAAAGAGCTGCTGTTAGAACAATCAAGTCACATCCGCAAATAACGTAATTGGGGGGGGGGGGGGGGGGGGGGAACCATCTCAAAAGGGAGGAAGGGTATTCATTTGATTCCTTTTTCAAAAAGAAATTTATTTGATTCCTCACAGATAAGATATAACAAACAACATTCGAATGAAAATTGACGGCAAAATTTTGCCAACTCCTGACCTCCCGATCTGTTCCGCAATTTGTGTTCCAGTGACTTTCCCCTACAACTCTGGCCAGCCTGGTGTAGTCCAGCGGTGGCGGTGGTGGTGACCCCCGAGACCACTTGGGATGGGGGTGAGGTAGGGGAGAATTCTCCGGGCAGGGATCCTGGGGCAGTGGCGGCCCAGCAGTGGGACTCAGTGAAATGGGCCGGCGAGGTGGCGGTGGCACCGATAGAGCCGCCAGGTCAGTGGTGGGGGCAAAGTGGAAGGACGGATTAGGAGGTGGCGGGCGGCTGTGGCGTGAAGAAGGCAGTGCGGGGGCACTGAAGGTGACTAGAACGGCAGCGGCGGTGCGTGGAGAAGGTGGGGAAGGAATGGCGGTGGAGGGGGAGAGGTCGCTCTCGCCGGTGGGGCTCGTCAGCCGGAAGCACAGTGGCGCACGGGGCGGAGCAATGGCGGCGGTGCGCGCGTGGTGGGTGGAGCCATCGAGACTCGAGAGAGGCTAGTGCTGCTAGGCGCTGGGAGAAGACGGGGTTGTATAGGATTTGGGGATAAGATCCAGGCTGTTGGATTGTAATCCAAAGCTCCAAAAGTTGTACTACTTTAAGGCTGTGTTCTTTTCAGTTACGCAGATTATTTACTCCACGTATTTAAAAGTACGTTTTCTAAAAAAACTTTCTTCTAAATCACTTATTCTGAGCTATTTATTAAGTTTATTTATTAAAAATATTTAATTTATCTCTATAATAAAGTAGATAATCTGTGATAATAATAACCAATAATCTATCTTAAACGGGCCCTAAGCCCAAAAATTCTTTATAAAATCTACACATAGTCCCTGGATAAAATGCCACTAAGTTAGTGTGAGATTTGCCAGTTTGGTATCCTTGAAATTTTGACACAACTGAAAATCAGTCACTTTGCCACATTGAGATGTCTTCCTTCCCTCTTCTTCATCGGGCTCTCATCCTCTACTTGTTGGCTTATGGGCTGCAGCCAAATTTGAATTTTGGAACTAAAAATTTAGAGTTTATTTTGGAGTTTTTTATGGCAGTATATTTTGCAGTATTGGCTTTGAAAACGCTAATAATATAAATATAAAAGTTTTACTCAGAGATTATTTTTTGTTGCTCTGTTTATTTTCCTACGCTTCGTAGCTCACTGATAATCTTTCGACTTGAGCGGCGCAGGCACTTAAAACACCTGCGACGTCTTCCTCCTCAGGTGAGGCCTTCTTGTTGTTTTCTATCCTTAGTATCTTTCGCCTTCCTACCTTCCCATCATTGGTGTACAGGGAGTACCGGGAGGGCCAGAGCCGCAGCAGGGAAGAAAAGAAAACAAGAAGAGGACATCGAGGAGGACAAATCCAAGCAAACTAGGCTATAGCTTCCGTGCTAGAAAAAAAACAGCTGCCCGGATGGATCGCCTGTCAACCTTCCACACCAACCTAACTCTATGCTATCCCTAATTCTCCTCATGTGCAATATCAGTGCAAAATCGGTGCAAAAACATGAATAGGACAAGAGATGTTCAATCATTTCCACGGATTAATAGTTTAATACTACAATTTCTGCAAGTCAATCACACAACCAGTGCAAAATTAAAGGGAGCGAGTGGGGAGAAGTTCTAGGGTTTAGGAAAATACCTGGATTCGACCGGAGAGGAGATTCCGCTGCCTTCAGTCTCCGTGCGCCGCCCAACGCCTCCACCACCTGGATCTGCCGTTGGAAGGGAGTGGGGAAGGTGAAGATGGAGACAGGGAAGAGAGAGGGGGAGGATCCCTTCGCCGCCGCCTGCTTTCCGTCTAGCCGCCGCCGCCTGCTTTCCCTCTAGCCGCCGCCGCCGGAATCTCCTACGCGAGCGTCGCTGCCGAAGAGAGCCGCGAGAGGGAGAGGAGTGAGCCGGCTCGTTCCGTCGTGGGAGAAGGGGTATGGTCAGTGGCATTTGTGGTAATTTCGATGTAATTCCGTGAGTAGTTCTGTAAACCAGTTGAAGCTGATGTAAAAAGAAAAAGGAGTGGAGTATATTGCACTTTGAGCCACATTTTATTACCGCTAAAATTTCACTTTATCTTGCTTCAATTTCTTGCCATATAGAAAACGAAAAACATCATTAGTGCATGATTAATTAAGTATGAACTATTAAAAACTTGAAAAATGGATCTATTTGATTTTATAGAGATACTTTCATATAGAATTTTTTTACAAAAAAACACACCGTTTAGTAATTCGAAAAGCGTGCTTATGGAAAACAAGGCAATAAGCAAAAGTCAGAAGCACATTCAAGCATGGCCTTAGTCTAGTCTTTATTTTGGACTAGCTAACTTTACATTTGTTACTTTATACCAACTCGACTCATTTCTAGTTATGTCCATCCTCTCCTCGGGAAAAGGTATGGCCTGCTCATAGGGGGTAGAGTTCGCCAGCGTGTTGGAGTCGATATGCTCAAGGTCGTTTATGTGCTGAAAAAGTGGTTTAGAGTGGTTCAAATCACAACAAAGCCAAACTTAGCTAGTTTAAAACGAAAAGATTAGACCAAGGGTGGTCCAAATTGAAACTTTAGTAATAAAAGGTGGTCCAAAGTGTAATTTATTTTAAAAAAATACAGTTGAAGCTGTAGTTGCGGAGCGACCTTGAGGCCTGAGTTAGACCTTGACCTTGAAGCTGTAGCTGTAGCTGTAGATTTTTTGAGAGATCCATCCTTCTCCATTTCATCCTTATTATGGACTAACTATTTTATTTGAGATGTAATTTGAGTTAGATCCGCATGATGAACACGCCGAGGGTGGATACCACAGATTAAAATTTGATGGTGCAAGGCGAAGGTTCAAAGGTGGTGAACTAGTCTACGGTTGTCAATCAAGGCGTTTGGAGGATCGACTAGGCTATGTTTCTTTTCTAGCTTTGCCATACTATCAAGAAGAGTGGTAATCTTGGCTATTGATGATCCTGTGCCATATTAGGCCATTTGGATTGGTGTGCATTTGGTTTTTGGAGATACACAATCTTCTCTGTTCTCTGTCGGCCTGAGCGAGGCCCTACGGCCGGTCTGACCCCTAGCTTCTCAACGGTCAGACCAGGGTTTGTCCTCAATGGCCTTGTTTTTCTTCTAAGTCCCTAGATGTCAGTCTGACTGAGCTCTGTCTGACCGAGATGATACAAAGCCAAAGTTTGGTGATGGCTTGTCGATACAAAGCCGCTAGAGCCGTGTAGGATCAAAGAGGCCGACTAGGGGGTGAATAGGCTGTTTTAAAACTTTTGGCTAAAAACAGGTTTTATATGCGAAAGCGTAAATCAAAAAGTTTTTGCACAAATCAAGGCCTAAATTAACTAGTCTCAACTAAGTGCACAAAAAAGCTAGGCTTATGTTGAGTTTTGCAAACCAAGGGTGATAAACAAGCCAATATAATTCAAGCCTAGGGTGATAAAGATGTCACAAGAACCTCTAGTATGTAAATTGCTCAAAGTAAATACAATAAAGTAAATGAGACAAGTGACAATCGAATTTTCACCCGAGATTCGAAAACTTGCCGGTTTTCTGATCCTTGTTGAGGCAAGCCCAACTTCACTGCTCAAACTACTAAGCCTCCGAACCACTTCGTCAAGGGATGGGCAAGGTGGGAGCTGGTCATGAAGTGGTCTACACAAGCCTCAATCATTAGGGGTTGTTCTTCCTCCACTCCGGAGATGGCGAACACTAGGCCACTCAGAATTAACCACCAGGCCTCCTCCACAATCTCCTTTGGAGAGGTCACCGGATAAACTCCTCCAAGCCGTCTAGGAGGTGGCAACCTCCAAGAGTAACAAGTCTAGGATGCTTGCCGAGGATGATTAAGTGCCACAGTAGCTCTAACAATGAAGCAATGCACTTGGCTTGACTCAACTCACTCTCCAACACCTCACTAGATAAACTAAGTGCTCAAGGGTGTGAGAGTCTTACAAGGGCTCAAGATAATGCAATGAAGTGCCAAAACCTTACCCTTGCTACTAGTGAGGGTGTATTTATACACCCACCAAGCCCAACTAACCGTTGGGGGCGAAATCCCCAAATCATAGTGGTCTATTGGTAAGACTATCATGGATGGGCCAATCAGACCACCCACCAGTCTAACGGCTAGAAAACCAGCCGTTAGCTGTCCTTTCAAATGTCACTGGTCAGACCGCCATAGGGGGACCGGTCAGACCACCCTCGGCTTAGTCTAACCGTCGTCGGCTCTAGTGGATCTGTATCTCCTCAAAAAAACAACTCTGTATGCCCCCGGTCAGAATGTTGGTGGTCAGCCCGCACTTCTTCGGGCGGTCAGACCACCGGTCAGTTTTTAGCATGATCGACAGTTAGTGAAACGTCGATATCTTATGACTCGGGTGTTGGATTTCGTTGTTCTTGGACTCTATGGAAAGCTTATTCAAAGGGCTATCCAACACATGAACAATCCATCCAAGAAACACAACTTGGATCAAGGAGAAGGGGCTCAAATTCTAAGAGACACTCCACCGGGTGTGACACATGAGACCACTCACTTTTATTGGACATGCCTACTTCTCTCTTTGTTTGGGACTTGAGATAACTCATGACACAGGCTCACTAAATGTAACCACATGCATATGAACTAACATGGCACAAGATCATCCACATGCTCACTTCATAGACCCTCTTGATAGTACGACACCTATCTAGCAATCTGGTCTTTACTCCAAGCACCAAGACCGATAAAAGACTAAGAAAAAATTTTTAGCTCCATTATACCTTTGCCTCGTGCCATCCAACTTGGGGTCAATTCTTGAGCCATCAAGACTTGTTACCATCCAATTGAACCATCTTTATGCCGTGGTCTTGATCAATCTTTGTCAAGACTTCTCTCTCATCATAAGCTTGACTTCATCCTTATCAACATGACGATGTCCTTAGCTTGATGACCATCAACCCATGGTGCCATCCATTAGCCTCATCATGGTAGGACCTATTCCTTTGCACAACTCAAAGGAAAACATTAGTCTCAACACTTCGGTTATCATCCACTACTTGATGATCAACCGGTTTGCATATCAAAGAAATGAATAAATTTGTTGAGTATTCACTAACACCATAAGTGACATCTAATCAAATATGAGCTCAAGTGCAAGATCTAAAATAATGTGTATGTGAACAACATGGATCTTAGAACATGCATAACAAATATATAGGATTTTCTTCCATAAATATATGCATACAAAATATTTTGCCTGGAAGACAAGTATATGCATTATAAAAGGTGAACCAATTGAAGTTTATCCTATACATATATAAAAGACATGTAGCAAAGATATAGACAAGTGTAACACATACTATTATGATCTCTATGTTCTCAATTTAATAGAAACTAAATAAGATAAGACTCGAATAAACATTAGTCCCACACAATTATATCAATAACATGGAAATCATATATATGAGCCTATCAAAAAGCAGATGGAGATAGGAACTGATACATATTGCTTGATTTCCATGGATTTCATCCTTTTTGCCATTTAGGTCCATCTTCAAATATTGCATGGCTATCCATCTCATTATCGGGAAATAACCTAGTTGATAACTTATGAAAAACAAAAAGTTAATCCCATAAAAGTTGGTTTATCATCGATTACCAAATCAACAATTACACAAATTGTTTTATCCAAAATCTTTCAATATTTTCCCTCTTTGGTGATGGATGATATCGCGCCGATATAAAATATGTCACGTGAGAGGAAGATGGGATGGAAGATGATTTCATTTCAAGGTAGAGATCTCATATATAAATAAAAGGAAAATATCATTAACTATATGAGAAACATAATATATAATTAACTCCCCCTAAAGATATACATATGAATATAAAGAAAGACATATGCAATATAATTAATTGAGATCAATGAGGAAGTTAATTCTTATATTTTAGACCCAGACAGATCATTTAAAGCATGAGAATTTAATACATACCTCTCACTATTCTATCTTCATATCAAATGAGACTAGACAAGAAATACTTAATAAAATATTAGTCTCATAAAATTAGATTTGTCATTAATCACTGAAACCAAATTAACAACACTTGAACTTACAAGCTGACACCGGTCAAACAGAGCTAGGGCGGTCTGACCGGAGCCGAGGCCGGTTTGACCGTCGTTCCTACGGCAGTCTGACTGGAGGTGCATTAAATGACGCGCTCAACGGGCTAAGTTTTCTAGCTGTTGGCCAGGTCACCCGCATTTGACCAGCCACCTCATGGTGGTTAGATCGCGGCACCTGAAGTTGGGATTTTGACCCAACAGCTATTATTGTGTGGTGGGGGGTTCTTATACCCCTCCCCTATAGCAAGGAGGATCTCTTGACACTCCATTCATTTCATTTGAGCCTTTGCTCTCACTCTCACACCACTTGAGCACATTCTCTCTATTTGTAAGTGTTTGAGGGTAGATTAAGCCAAGAGTGCATTACATCATTGCTAGAACTAGTGTGCACTTGATCATCCAAGCCTTGCTTGTTACTTGATTATTCTTAAGAGGCTTGCCGCCTCCTAGATGGCTTGGAGGAGTTCCCGGATGACCCCTCGGAGGAGAGTGTGGAGGAGGCCCGGTGGTGATTGTGAGTGGTTCGGTGTTTACCATCTCCGGAGTGGAGGAAGAACAATCCTAGTGCATTGGCTTGTGTAGACCACTTTGGACCGGCTCCCCCCTTGCCCATCCCCTTGACGAAGGGTTCGAAGGCTTGGTGGTTTGAGCGGGGAGTTGGGGCTCACCTCAACGAATAGGGAGCCGGTGAGTTTCCAAACTCAGTGTAAAAAATTCCTTTGTCTCTTGTCTCATTTATTTATTGTAATTTACTTTATGCAATTTACTTTCCTAGAGACTTATTGAGCCCATATCACCATAGGATTGTAAAATTTAATTTAGTGTAATTAGTCTTGCTCCCTCACCAAGCCTAGCAACTTAGGTTAGTTTGATAAAGTGCCTATTTGTTTAAAATAGCCGATTCACCTCCCTCTAGTCGACATTTTGATCCTATAGATGCCTACATGTACCAGGGCATTAATACCCATGTATATATGGTGCATGTGGATATTAGGTATGGTACCTAGATTTTAGGGGAGAAAAATAAAGAAAGCGACCCGTTTTCACGTCAGATTTCCTCATTCTCCTCTCCTATATGCGCCTCCATGGATCCTATCCTTCACACCTCAACTCCTGCTTCTCCAACCCCTGCCTAACCACTTCCTCGCCTCTCTACCCACTACTCCGACTGGTCGTCCCTCAAGCATGGCGTGTCCGTGCTCAGACAGCGCTTTCTCACCATCTGCATCAACTTGTGACTGCCTTAGCACGCTTGTTGAGCAAGTGCATAATGCGCAAGTACACGTGGGTCCAAAGGGCTAAGCACGTCATCACGTGCGACGTGCTCGATTGCCTCGCGCATACCACATGGATGGTGGGGACAAGATCCTATCCTCTAGCATTTTCAAAAAAGAATGCAACTATTGCATATGTTGACCATCAATACGATGGTCCTACTCTTCTCGTCCCTTGGCAAGTTACTCGTTGTACTCACTGTCACACCTCCAACCTGACACTACCGTAAAAGACGGCGCCAGATAGGGCATGCTGTGGAGGATGGCGAACCATCCCCTGCGGAACCGCGATAACCGGTACCAATCCCAGGATTCCAAGCTGGTACTCATGATAACAAATTAGGAATCATTGCAATACTAACGATTATAATATGTATTACTTTATTGCCATAATCGGGTAGACCCTTAGCAGCAACTTCAAGCAAAACGCGGCAACTAACGGAACTTAACACGGCTAGCAAGCCAAACACCAGTCCACAGGCAGTGGCATGGTCTAGGACAAAGAAACTCATCATCATTCACTGAACTTGAGGGAGGAGAAAAACAATAATAAATATATAGGGTGAGTACTTTCGTACTCGCAAGCCACAGGAAATGTGATTTTTGTAGGCTTCAAAGGAAGGCTGGGTTTATTTCACAATATTTTGTTTCAAAATATTTTCCAAAATTTCTATGTGTGGGTTTCTATAAAACCATCTAGAAAAGACTATTCGTCCCTTCCTGTCTGTGAGTTGCTTTGCAACAACTCAAGCAGAAAGAGCAAAATTTTAGTTTTTATTTAAGCAATGTTATATTGCTTTCCTAGCTCCATCCATTCACATCACTTCAGTATTCCAGGGTAGAATATTTACTTACCCCCAAACCATATCATATCGTTTCCGATTCTGGGAAATCTTAGCGCTTCTTCAACATACCTTCAGCTCATAGAGCATCCATTCCATAAACCTTCGGTCCTCCGGCCCACCTATTCCTCTTCCGCTTCCACTGCGGGAAGCCTACTCTATGATACCTTTACAACGTCCCGGGTCACACAGGCCCGTTTCAGACCACTTAGGTCATCCGTCAGTCACCAAGACTGACTTGGGTAACGATTTCATTCCACAAACCGTTTTTCACAAAGCACAGGTCAAAACAAATCACTGTCACAGCCTAGATTTAATTTCAGGTAATTAGGATTATCCCTACTATCATTAGAGGTACACAACTTAAATGTTTGCCATGGTCACTTCTTCACACCACACCAGCAAGATAGGTTTGCAATATTTTAAACTCCCAATAGTTAAACCCTAATCGGCAAAACCCAAACATTTCCAAAAAGTGCATCTTTTTGAATAGAAGTGTATATGGGAGATAATTTATGCAAATACTAGATTATTTATCATGAATTAAAATAATTTTTCCAGAATTTAATTCATTGTTTTGGACCCATTAAAAATTCAAACAAGTTTCAGCCTGGGTTCTTTTCTTTGACATATGCATTTGTATAGTCTAAGGATTTTCTAAGATGTTTTTGGTTGGTACATAAATCATGGAAAAATTCCTGTGAACACTTTTCCACATAATTGATCCACTGCAAATTTTACATGATTTTATCACTTCAGTAAGTACTCCAATAAAATCCCTCAAATCAGCTAGACTAGGGAGCTAGCTAAAAAGAATGGGTATACTCTCTAAAATTCACCAAAAAAAATGGAAGACTAATTAGACAGAGCAGTTTTTCCAAAGTGTGTGCCAACATGAACCCTACCACCAGGAATTTTGGTTTAATTTATCTCCCAAATAAATTACATAAAATAATAAGAGCAAAGCCCTATGGGACAGAAATACACTGCAGAAAAAACTGGGTCTTTATGCCTACCTGCAATTTCACCAAAGATGAAAAACCAACCACCTACCACGAAATTTGGTCAGCAGGTTAAACACATCTTTCTCTACCTCCAATAATTTTCCCATAATTTATGTCCCTCAATTAACTTAGTGAAACAGTATATACAAATTTTCTGTTGGACAGCATCACAGATTAGTTTCTAGAGGTTTCTCCTCTCTCAAGTCATGACCATGGGACCACAGGAACCTTGGCCCACTTGTCAGCCTTTACCACAGCATGGGACAGGGTGTTTCACCAAAATTCCTACCCATACTCCTCTCTTCTCCCTAGGAACTAACTTCTTGGACCCACAAGCCATAGAGTAAAAACCTACAAAACTTATGAGTAGAAAAATATTGTCTTACATGTGGGACCACCTTGACTACTGTGCAATGGATACAACTCAGCAGCTGCATGCAAACGTGTCACTGCCTCCTTCCTCCCTCTCAACAGTATAACAGAGCAGCTAGGCAAGCACATCTCTAGGAAACCTCAACCATTTTGCTCCAAAATTCGCCACAGAACCTCTTTCTCCTCTCCACGTTTCCCACCGAGAAAGCCAAGAAAAACCTCCAGGGATCATTGGGGGCAGCGCCTCCTTCACCCTGCTGCCGAAGGTGTTCGTTGAGCCCGAGCTAGATCCGGTGAGCTCCACCCTTTCCGACCACAGGAACACGATGAGAACATCTAATCAGTCATTTTTGTATTGCAAAAACCCTAGGATCGCTGGTCGAAGCCGCCGTGCCGCCGCCGTCCCTGCTCTCTGCGCTGCCGAACTGCCGCTGCCCGTTTTCTCCCTGTTCCGGCGAACTCCGGTGATCCCAGTCCAAGCCACTGCGCCAACGTCGTCAACCACCATCTCTAGAAGCTAGCTGGGCCAAAGGAATTGAGTTATTGATGGTGAAGCTAGAGATCGGCATCGTCTTCCCTAAGTCCGGCCGCCTGTCGCCGTCGTTCAGATTTTTTTTCTCGGCACTCTTGGAACCGAGTCGAAGCCAACGCCGTAGCTCGTCCCGAAGGTTTCCGCCGCCCGGACAATTTCCGGCCGTCGCCGTTGCTCGTCCCAAGCGTCGGCCAAGACAGCACAACCTTTGGTAATTCGCCGCTTTGCGTGCGGCACTCTGGTACTCCTTAGACGCATACGCATGCTTTGGCTCGGCCAGTTTAAGCCCGTAAGGTGATTTGCCTCGTTGACCCGAACCACTCCGTAGCCTGCACCGCATTCGCCGTTGATTCCGTCACCCGAGTAGCAAGAAGACCACCCTTAGCTTCCCCTTGGTCCCCTCTATCTTTCTTCTATTGGCCGCCACCCGAGCCACGCCGCCGTTCGCCACTGGCGCCGGCGAACAGAACCGGCGGCCCAGTCTGCTTTGCTCTCCTCTGTTTTCTGCCGCTGTCACATGGGCCTGAGCTGGAGGAAAAGAGAAAAGAAGAAAGAAATAGGAAAATAATTAAAGGATTTAATTTACAACAGAAAAATAGTTAAACTTTGTAAATTCATAACTATTTCATTTTAACTCCTTTTGAGGTGAACCAAATTTCCTTGGATTCATAAAATGTTCTCTTTAATGTTAATAAAATAAAAAGTGAGGACTTCTGTGTAGGATTTTTCTCTAAAAATGAAAATATCTTTTATATACCTCTTTATAACCTAGAAGTTCATAAATTTCTAGAAATTTCATCCTAACTGCTAAAAATGTGAAACCACTTTTGTTTAACTCAAAAAATTGTAACCTTTTACTGTGGACAATTTGTATTTGACAAAACTACCTTCCAAAATAGGCCTAAGCAATTTCTATATGTATGTTACGGTCTATTTAAAATGGAAAAAACGGGTAGAGTCGATATTGCCTAATTGTATGCATTTCCAATCCTTGATTGTTGATACCATGCTTTTACCTTGTCACCCCTGGTTAAGAACTTTGGGATACTTTTATTTTATCGAATGCTTAGCCATGCTTATTTCTAGACTTAGAAAAGTCCGATAGATGGAGCTATCGGTTCAAAACTAGTTTAATGTGAATGGATGGGTTAAAATCTGAAAAGAATAACTTCTGATTTATAATTAAGAATATGTTTGACTTGGACGGATGATAGGGCGATGACGGGATGGTGTTTTCCCGATGCACGTAGCTTCGTCTAGGTCGTTAAGGACCGAACATGTTGACGTCTATTCAGGCATCCTACGTACTTCCACACACCGGGAATGGGACGGCTTAACTAAGTAGCACGGGAGGCTATGACCATCTACGCCCGTCCGTCAGTTGTGAGGACAGAGAATCCTTGGAGGGCCTCGTGCGTGCCTGGTTTTGGCCGGAGGTGCCTCCCGCGACAGTGAGCCCGCCTTAGTTACCACGCACGCACATGACTAAGTCGTCGGGGGCCCAGACGTGGTTTAGGTGGTTGGGGCTAAGCGTGCAAAAGGTTCTGTTGTGACCTCTAGTCCGCACTCAATGTGTAGAGTGTGGGTACCGACGGGTACGGATCAAACTAGAGTGTAACCGTTTGGCTTCTATCACATCGTGTGGGTAAAGATGTACACCTCTGATCAGAGTAAGAACTATTCAAATAGCCGTGTCCACGGTTACGGACGACCGCTTGATGTGTTCCTCAGTCATGTTAGCTTCAAACTTGGGATATGTGGTTATGGGATTATGTGGTTATGTCATGACTTAGGGTAGTCATGGATGGATGGGTTTATATAAGAGCCTTTGATGTTAAATATGGCTTGGTTTTAGCCATAAAAGATGGTATGCTTGTGTAGCATAATTATTTGGGCAATGGTGGCCCATTGTTGATGTTAGAGCATGGGATTGTGTTCATTTTTACTTCCATTTCAGAACTACAAGCTTGCTGTCCTAAATTTCCAGATTGAGCTATTTCACAATTGCTTATGTTTTAAATGTATTACTTGCTCAATAAAATCAGCTTTACGCAAAATCAGATCAACATAGCCATACTTCTTGATGTAGAGACTAGCATTACTCCTTTGTTCTATTATTATTGTATAAGTCTAGCTGAGTACTTGTTGTACTCACGCTGCATATCTTTCAGGTGAGGATATCGACGACACTGATGTGGTCTACTATTGTCCCGCCGAGGGTGGCGAGGATAATATGTAGTCGAAGTTATGCTCTTTCCTCAGTCGGTTGCCCTGTGGTTTGGTAATTGCACCACTGTTTTTATTTTTTATGTTTATATTTTCTGTTGCTATCTTTTGGGTTACTTTGTGATGAATTAGGGTGTGAGCCCTCTATGTAATATATATAACATTGCTGCTCGTTTATCCATATTTAGAGTATTTGTGATGTTTATCAATTGCTTGCGATGAAAGTGTGAAGTTAGTCGCTTTCCTTGGGACTAGCTGAACATGAGTATGAATTTAGAAATGATGAGATGCATAGACGTTGATTCAATTGTAGACTATGTCCTCAGAAGTGTGTATCGTGTTTGGTCGCCACCTTCGTATGGCTTGACGGGCACACTTCGCCGTTTGGGACTGATGAATCAACTCTCCAAATATCTCTTTATTTCTGAATTCGGCGCGTTGGATTTGTATTGTGAATGGGTAAATATTATGGCAAGACTACGATGAGAATGGATGGTTACTGCACTTAATTGGTTCTTATTCGAAATCCCATCCATCTAGATATTTCGCGTTGTCATAATAATTACTCCCCACAATGCACTTCCGGGGTACCCACATCTACGCTTGGAGAATCACCTTATATTCGCCCTCGATCGTGGGCACAGCTGTTCGAACAGTTTAGTTAAGCTCTGCAGAGTTTGTACGTTTTTTCCACACGACACGAAACTTACACCGTTTACCCATCGGCAATGGAAGTTCTTGACAAGGCCTTTCTAAAGCTAACCCATGAATATCCCATACTACATAGTTGGTCAAATCCATAACAAGCACCAGGCAAGAACAGCCATCGTATACTCAAGAACACCGGTAATGCCACTTACACCAATCCGATCGCCACAATAGAGGCAGTAAAAATCGTCCGCAATGGATAGTATGACACTCCCGAGGGGCAGTAACAACTCCATCTCCCACATTCCTAGCGTCCCACAACCATTGGCATACAAGATTTCAATGTGCTAACTAATTACTCAGCTAGAGGCATCCCATAAACACCCGTGTAGTCACACTGTCATATGCTCAAATGTAATTCCCCAAGGAATCGGTCCTTACATATGAATACGAATACAAGCCACGAAGGTGAGATCAGTATCGTGAACTTTCGCAAATCATTTTTCTCTTTTCAAACCCACTGACTACACGAGTCGGGTTTTATAATAGCTTTTCAACCCTAAGTTTTCCACTTTTGAGAGGCGATAGTGCATATGGGGTGGTAAGACTCCCGCTCGAAGAATAAGGATATAATGATACCACTATGGTGGAGCTGCAAGATAGGGTTCATCAAAGACCTATAAAAAATAATGCGACTACTAGGTAGGTCCGTCGGTTGCATGTAAACCGAGGCCAATCAAAATAACTGTGTAGGCTAAACATGTAGTTTTGCAATAAATCACAATTTCTAACATAGGAGCAAAATGATCAACAGAGTCAAATCTTCTCGATCCTCGTGACTGACCAAAATCCGGAACGTCGGTATGTGATCAACAAAGAGATCCTAAAGAGGCAGCGCTGGCGGTGGAGCGGGGGCGGCGAGGGTGCCGTCATCGGGGCAGGGCACGGCGACGCCGGAGTACAACGGCCGGCGGCTTGCTACCCACTGGAAAACGGGGAAGAGGGAGAGAGATGGAGAGAGAGAGCGAGCGACGAGGTGCGGCGGCAAGGAGGCGAGGCCAAACCATTCATAGGAGGCGAGGTGGCGGTGCGGCTGGGTTTCGGGGCAGCTAGCTGGCGGCATTGATGGCAGGATTCCTGGCGCAAGAGCGGCGGGGCTTCGAGATGCGACGACGAAGCGACGCAAGAGAGAGCAGGATTCACGGGGTGATAAGGGAGAGAGAGCGGAGCGGCGGCGGCTCCTCGGAGGGGATCCCGGGACGGGACGGCGCGGGATTTTGGGGCGGCAGTGGGATTTACGGCCAAGGGAATCCGGGGGAAAAGGGCGAGAATCCCGCCGGAATTTGCGGCGGGTTTTGGGGAATTTGGCGCAGAACGGCAGCGTCGTGACGCGCGGCGCACGAGCGAGGGTGCTATGGTGCGGCCCGGGCGGACACGGTACGGCGGCGACTCGGCAGTAATATGTCGAGCACCATGCGGACGGGCAAGGACGGCGAGAGCTAGGAGACGAGCGCACGGGTGGATGCGAGCGAGCGGGCGCGATGCTGCGGGGAGGCCGACGTGTGGGCTTGCGGAGAGGCGCAAAGCGACGGGCGTGCGCGCCGATCTGGCTGCAGCGGGCGGAGGCGGGAGGCCATGGCTGTCTAGTGGGCCGTGCGGCTTGCGCTGGCCTAGGAGAGGAGAGGAGAGAGTGCGGCTGGGCCGGGGGAAAAGAAAGAGAGAGAGAGGGAGAGGGTGATGGGCCGGAGCGATTTGGCCCAATTGAACAGTAAACACAGGAGTTTTTCATAGGTTTGTTTTGAAGGATTTTGGATGGATATAGAAGGGGATTTGAATTTCAAATTTTGAGATTTGAAATTTATAAAATACAGGAAATCCAAGGGTTTTGTCCCAAAGGGGTTTTTTGGAAATATTTTTGGGGATAATTTTGATATTTGAGGAGAATTTTTGATAGGGGTTAAACATGATCGATATTTGGAATTAATTGGGATGTTTTGTATTTGATTTTGATTTTTCCGAGATGATCCAAGGAGGGAATGGAGGTTTGAGCTTATTTGAATTATTTTGATGTTTGGAAGGGATTTGAGAGGAAGGAAAAATAAAAGGGATCTATATACTAGATTTTGACTCTTGAATTTAGGACTCGATCTCAATATATGCAGGGAATTCAAAGGGATGATGCTGTCTCACTGAACTCAAAACATGGTACTAAATTTCTGGAAACTAGGAGGGAGACTTTGATATATGTGTGTGTATATACATATTTGAGTAATTCGAGGTATGAGGCGAACTTGGATAATTTAGAGAAGGCGTAAGTTAGGGTCAAGCAGAGGGAGGCCAAGGAGGTTTAAATTCAAATAAAATATTAGAATTACCAAAAGTTTCAAAGGAAAGCTTTTTGGGATAAAGTTTGGAATTTGCTTAATTTTTAAGGAGAGAGATAGAAGTGAGGTTTTAATTTGATTTCTGGATATTTAAAATTCCAGGGATTCAAAGGAGGCTTGTATATCTGAGAATAGATGTGAAATTTTGAGATTTAGGAGTGAGGTTCGGAAAAAAGTTTCAGAAGGGGTTCGGATTGCAAAATTCGAATCCCGAGATTTTGAGAGCGGTTTTTGGGTTGTGAGTTTGGAGATGAAAAGAAATGTTGAAAAATGGAGATCTTGGCACCTAATACAAACAAAGATTCAAGTTTTGAATTTATACTTTTATTAAAATAGTTTTCGTGGCTAAAAGAAAAACAGAGTGTTACACTCACCTGGTATGAGATATGACTATGATCTCATTGGATAAAAAATTGAAGCTCCTGTACTAACAACATCTCGAAATAAGAATGACAAATTTGCTTGCTGCCATCTTGGAGTTGAAAAATACCATAGTATTAGTCATTGATATGTGCGTCTGTCATATGTGATGGTATTTGCAAGTCATGTATCCTTAGGATGGTATTTTCAAATTCTTTCGATAAGAAACTGCACAATGTTGTGAAAAGAAAATGGAAGGCATCACATTGAAGTATTAATAAAAGCATTAATGAATCATGTTTTGTGCAACAAAATCATTTGTTCGATTTCAAGAAACAAAAATAACTATTGCAACAATTTTTTCCTATTTAAGCACCACTTGTCAAAAGGTCTGATAACCACCTACCTAACTTTCTCCTACAGAGTTTACATAAGACATGAAAAACTTCTACTGCTCAACAGTGACTATGTGACTCGGCTAAGATCTAGCATGTACACGATCCTTACATTTTCTCCGATGGCCTCACGCTTTTCTCTTCAACATGAATTATATGGAGCATTGTATGTGAGAGAGGAGCCATGTTTTTCTCATAAGATGATCGAAAAAGAGAGAAATAGATGCATATGTTACTTGATGCTCAGGCGAGATGTATGACTCGTCGTGGTTTATAGGCTTAGGTGACAGATTCTAATCTAAAATAACTTTTGTGTTGTATTGTGCCTTCTACATCGAAATCTACTATAAAGTATCTGAGAATTATGTCTATTATACGAAGTGTCAAACATCTAGTACATAGGATTACCGATTAAAAAAGATTTATTCGTTCGAAAAAAGAATTATGTCCACCTCCCCACCGCAGCTCGCCGCGCCGCCACTCGCGGCCTTCCCATCTCCGCTACTCCTCCTCGCGGTCTCCCCGGCCCCGCTACTCCTCCTCACTTGCCGCATCCTCTCCTACCGCCGCGATCCCCACCGTAGCTCGCCGCCACCGCCATCTCCCCACCACCGCCCGCTCCGCCTCGCCACCGGAAACCGCCACTGTAACGGTCCCGCCCTGGCACCACCTACAGTGACATCAGAGAGGAAGCGTCACAGGAGATATGGCGTGAACCAACTCCCATGGAACCACGTTGCCGGTACCAGTCCTAGGAAACCTTGTTGGTACCCGCGATCAACCGAGATGTACCATAGCAATTAAATAAAATATTTTTTATATATTATACCTTTATAAGTTCTACTTCGGGCAAGCCCTGAGCAGCAACCCTCAAACAGAACAGCAGCAGCGGAACAACAGCGTAGCGAGAACCCAATCCACAAGCAACAGCTTGGAATGAGGAAAGAAACTCTAATCTTCACTTCAACTTCACTCTTCCTGAAAGAGGGAGAAAGATAATGGATTGATTACATACATACTCAGCATGTCACGAGAAAAGTGTGAATATGTGGGCCATCAAGGAAGGCTGGGGTTTATTTCGTAAACTTTTTATTTTAAAACTTTTTCCAAAACTCTAAGTGTGGGTTGATCCATGTGTAACTGGAAAGAGGCTCTCGCCTTGATCCTATCCACGAATTGCTTTGCAACAACTCAAGCGGACGAACAAATTTTAATTGATTGAAGTTTCTAGTCTAGTCTACCGCCTGTTGGACCACAATAGCAGTTCAGTGTATATCCTCTATTAGTTTATTTTCACTTTCATCCTTCTCAGGACAAAACCTTATCTCATATTTCCTCTATTATTTTTCTTTCACTTTCATCCTTTCCAGGACATCATCCATCTTATCATCTCAACGTCGGCTTCCAGAGCCATCTTATCATTCACACACTGCTTCCACTTGGGAAGCCTAAACTATAATGCCATCTGACATCCCGATCCACACAGGACCGTTTCAGACCACGTAATGGTCATCCATCAGCCGACCTGGCCGATTCTGGTAACGGTTCCCAACCACAAACATGCTTCGCAAATCTTTTATAAAACAAAGCTACGCTCGAGGAATCACTTTACATCGTCCTTACCGTGGGCACGGCTGTTCGAACAGTTCAGAAATTTACAGAGGTGTATGCTTTCCCCACACGATGCGAGCTTACTCCCTTACTGGCCAAGTAGGGGAGGTTCGCGACAAGTCCTTTCAGGAGCCATCCTAGGGTACCTCATGCCCGATAGATGGGCCAAACTCAGTCAAGCATTCGGCTTGCAATTTACCCTAAACTCCTAGACCAAGTACTAGGCAAGCTTCCCTTCCTTGCTCTATTCAAGAACCCGGAGATACCCTTAAACACCTTATCCCGGCGTTCTACATCTACTGGCATGCGATGTAACCCTATTCTGGCTGAATAGTTGGCCAAGGGCGTCCCATACCGCCCTTGTGGTCGCACTGTACTATGATCAGTGCAATTTCCTAAGGAATCGGTGCTTATATGCGAATACAAAGCATCCCTGCCCAGGCGATCGCTTTGCATCACGAGTTTTCGTAAATATTTCTTATTTCACAAACTTACCGACATCGCGTGTCGAATTAAAAGATTTCATAAACCCAGGTTTTCCCATTTCAACAACACATGTGATCGGGGTGATACCATCAATACCCATGTTCATAGAATACGGATGCCGAGGTAACACTGAAGTGGAGCGACAAGAAATAGGGTTTTTCAAGCCTATGGGTTAGTGCAACTACTAGGTAGGTTCGTCGGTTCGTCGCGCAAACCGAGGCCGAATCAATTCAACATGCGCACTAAAATGCAGTTTGGCAAACAAAAATATTTTGTAAATTGGGAGCAATATGGTCAAGGAGTGACTTGCCTCTGACTTCGTCTTTAAAATCCTCGAGAATCCACGTCCGAAATAATTTTCGTCGTCGTCGACTATGCGTAACGAGAGAAAACACACAAAAACCCTAGAAATAAAGTACTATTATTAATAACTAATAGTGCCATGAGGTAGATCTCAATTTTAGAAAAATTTTGAGACTTCAACGGGGTTGATCGGAGTTACGGATAAGAAGATATGAATTTTTGAAGTTTAATTGATTTTCTGGGAATAAAAAGGAATTGTTTAGTCTAGAAAAGGAATATTCCCTTGGCTGACAGGTGGGGCCCATGGTCAGAGAGAGGAAGAGGGGCTGAGGGGTAGGGCCCACTTGTCAATGACAGATGAGTGGAGGCCCACATGTCAATGAAGAGAGAGGGGAGATGACAATAGGGCCCACATGTCAGTGGAAGAGGAAAGATACTGGATGTTGTGGCCCACTTGACAAAGAGAGCGTGGGAGATTAAAGAAATAGGGCCCACAAGTCGGTGACTCGGCTGTAGGGCCTGCATGTCAGTGAGAAGGGGAATGTGGGACCACATGTAAGTGACAGGGGATTTTAAATAGTGGGGCCCACATGTAAGTGATATAGTTATTAAACCTTGGATTAATCAGGGTGGGACCCACATGTCAGTGAGGGGTCGGTCCAGGAAAGGGGCAACCCACTTGTTAGGCAGTGAAGAGGGCAGGGCCACTGGGCAGCGGGAAGCAGAGAGAGAGAGAGAGAGAGAACGAGAGACATAGAGAGGGAGATCAATGACGCTCGACGGCCGAGGGTCGCCGGCAATCGGCGGTGGTGGAGTACGGTGGCAGAGGGCGGAGGTGAGGTGGAAGGGTTTGAGCCGCTCCGATCGGCGGATGGAGGTGCAATGGCAGCCAACGACGACATCACAAGGGAGGCGGTGAGGGGGTATTGATGCGCGGCGGCAGGGAGCGGACGCCGGCGATAGGGTTTGGTAGGGCTTCGGGACTGAGGGGTTTTGGGATGCGGCGACTTGGGATTTCGAGGAGGGAAGGAGGGAAGGAGATAGGAGCTCACCGAGGGAAAAGAAATGGCCGCGGCGGCAGTATAGAGCTCGGTTCGAGCTTGGGCTGAGCTCGAATGGGCGAGGCGGGGGCCGCGGCGAGAACGAGGAGGAGAGAGGATGATGGCCGGGTTTTATAGGAAGGAGCGGCACTAGAGGACGAGCTAGAGAGGCGGTGCGCGTGGTTTGAGCATGGCTATGGTGGTGGTGCGGCTAGCGAAGTGCAGATTGTGGCCGGATGCGGCACGGCGGCTCGTAGCGCGAGGTGGATAGGGGGTCTCGGGGGGCGGGTTGTCGGCGGGGAGGCTAAGGTGGTTGGGTGGCGTCGGGCGGGGAGAAGACGTGTACGTACACGACGTTGACGAGGGGATTTCTTTGGGGCGTTTGACCGAGCACGTGATGCTCGTGCGGATAGGAGTGGAGGAGGAAGACGGTCGCGCCCAGGCATGTTGGCGGGCACGCGCGAGAGGGAGACAGGGGCTGGCAAGCGGGCCCGGGTGGAGGGGCAATGTGGCGGGCGCACGAGCGGTCTGGGGCGGTGGAATGCGAGCGGGCCTCGGCCGAGCTGGGGCGTGCGTGGCTGTGGGCCAGCGCGGGGAAGCGAAAGGGGAGAGAAGCCGAGCAGGCCGAGAGAGAGAGAGAGAGGGACGGCCCAAAATGAGCCGGAGGTTTTTAGGATTTTTCTAGGAATTTATTTGATGGTATTTGAGATATTCAAATGAATATTTATGTTTTGAAACTTGATACCTTGGCCCCCAAAATTCTAAGAATTTTGATGGGAGGACTCTTTGGCTAGGAATTGATCACACACACACACACACACACACACACACACACACATACATACATACATATATATATATATATATATATATATATATATATATATGGGGATAATTTTGATTTTTGAATGATATTTGAGAAAGGGAAGGAAGGGAGAGAATTCAAGGAGGCTTCGGACTCAAATTTGATTCTAAATTTTGGGATTGTGACCCGGAAAAATTTTTAGGGAGAAAAAAGGAAAGGATTTACAAGGGATTTATTCTGAATTTTGAAGCAGGGATTTTGTTATTTTTCTCGAAAAAAAATGAAGGGGGAGAATGGGTGGATTTGAATCTTAATGAAACCTAGGGACATTGGGGCTTCTCTGGGAAAATTATTTGAGCTGATATGATGCTTGATTCTTTTAGGATTTTGAGAGAAGTCAAGGGAAGAATGGGACGGGTCTCCAAGGAAATTTGAATTCGAAGGGATTTGGAATGAAATTATTCGAGGAAATTTTGAGGGGGACAGTCGAATTACAAAATTCGAGTCTCAGGATTATCGGAGGGGATTTTGAATTGGACTTTGGCGGTTTCAAAGGAAGGGCTTAATTGAGATCCGACACTTAGTCCTTAATTATTCACATAACAATCCAAAATTTTGAAAATAGGGTTTTTATTAAAATACTTTTAACGACCCAGAAACCGGGGCATTACAGCCACGGCCGCATCACTGTCTGGGACGCTCGCGCACGGCTCTCCTGCACTGGCTCAACCTAGACGAGACCCGCGGGGTCGTGCCCGACTCCATCGGCGGCGTCCAAGACCTTTGTTGGATCCACCACGCCTCCAGTTGGCTCCTCGCCTCCATCCACGGGCCCTCACTGCTCTGCATCTGGGAGACCTCCAACAACTCGCGGGTCCTCTGGATGTTCGACGCCTCGCCCGAGTACCTCTCCTGCCTCCGCCGTGACCCCTTCGATGCTAGGCATCTCTGCGCGCTCGGCCTCCGGGGATTCCTTCTCTCCGCCATCCCGCGGCTAGACTCCGACATCTCGCTCCAAGAGCACCGGGTGACTTGCGGGGCCAGTGACATTGCAGAGATGCAGAGACTGGAGGAGATAGCGGCACCCCCGTCCTTCCCAGTGCTCGTGGCGTTCCCAATCTTTGCGGCGAGGCTATGCTTCTCCCCGCTGTGGATGTACATGCAGAATTTTAGATAGTAAAACTAGCCGTTGGGATTTGGAGATTGGCAAATGGCCATTCTGTTGGAGTGGATAGAGATTTTGACTACCCTTTTTTTGGCTATCTACCCAAATAGAGATTTGGATAGTCAAAAATGGATTAGCTATTGGAGATGTTCTTAGGTGACAGATTCTAATCTAAAATAAATTTTGTGCTGTATCTTGTCTTCTACATCGAAATCCTATAAAGTATCTGAGAAATATGTTGTCGGAGGATGGAATTCCAACCACGGAGAGTCTGGGGACCCCTCTTTAAGGTTCGGCCAGGGGAGTTGTTCGCAGGACAACTGCGGCGTCGGGACGATGGCACGTAAGGGAGGCAGGAGAAGTAGACAAGTTCGGGCCGCGCGGAGGCGTAATACCCTACTCTTGTGTGTGTTTGCTATGTCGGAGATGAATGTGGTTTTGCTCTTACAAGATGTTCTCGAGGGGTGCTCAGGAGCTAGCCCTCACTCGGAACTCAGTCTCTCTAGAAGCTGAGCTCAATGTCCAAGCCGATGGAACCGGAGTCCCTCCGGGAAAAGAGAGAGCCTGAACCAGAACCAGAGGCCCCCTTTCCCTGCAGGCATGGATCCTCCTTTCATAGTCCAAGGGGAGTCCACAGTATCTAGCTCACATGCCCAAAGAAAGCTTTTCTAGGTACGATATGTCTTGTCGCACACGTCCGCTTGCTAAGCCACGCCGGAGTTGGTTCGGCACGTCTAGTCGTCACGTTGCTCGGCTGCTGCGGACGGCTAGGTCGTGAAGATGTGACAGCGCACGCCACCGCTGCCAGAGTGTGGAAAACTAAAGCCCTCTTAGTCAAAAGTTCTCTGACTGCACAGGGAGCTGGCCCATGGGGGGCCGTCACGAGCCGTCACGCGTGGCAGAGCGGGCGATAGGGACGACGCGCCCCGTCGCCTCGCCATTAATGTGGATGGTTGGAACAGTTGGTCCGCTCGAGTCAAGCTCGTGCCCAGGGCAGAGAGCTCATCGAGCCCTCCGCACGCACAAGGTGCCAAGCCCCTCGGGGACCGAAGTTGTGGGTCCCCGGGACCGGGGGCGAGACCCGGGGCCAGGAAGTCCCAGCAATGTGCCCCGAGGACGCGACCCGGGGCCGAGGAGGTGGGTCCTGGGACCGAGGGGAGAGGCCCGGGCCCGGGAAGATCCGATAATGTGCCCCGGGGACACGACCCGGGGCCGAGGAGGTGGGTCCCGAGACCAGGGGGAGAGGCCTGGGCCCGGGAAGTCCAGTAATGTGCCCCGGGCGGCGACCCAGGGCTGAAGCTGTGGGTCTCGGACTGGGGGCGAGACCCGGGCCTCGGAATATCCCAGCAATGTGCCTCGGGAACGCGCCCGGGACCGAGCTGTGGCTCCCGAGACCGGGGGGTGGGGCCCGGGAATGCCTCGGGCCAAGGGGGCCCGAGGCAGATGCGGGCGGTCGTCACGACGCGCCCGGGGAAGGCGCACCCGGGCTCGGGCAGTGCTCGGGCCCTAGGTACTTGGCGGGAAAACGGCCATAGCCCGGCAGTCACCGTGCAGAATGTGGGCCTGGAGGACGGCTTTAACGTGGCCGAAGATCCACACGTCCCAAGGTATATGGGGCCCCCAGTCCCGTTTCGCCGACATATAGTCTAATTATGCGAGTGTCAAACATCTAGTAACCTAGAAGTACTGATTAAAAAATGACTTATTTCATTCGGAAAAAAGAATTTGTCTGAATTTACGGAGTTGGGGCATTTGGGTGGAGGTAGGGCTTGTTTGCAACATGCCTGAGGTTTTTACATGCCGGAGAGTAGCCTGAGCTTTTTACATTCGTCGATCTAACCATCAGTTGACAAATAAATAAGAAATAAGTGAAAAATACACATATACATGCATATGCAAAATGAGTACAGTGCAATGGCTCATATTGATTTTTAATTCTAGCGAGCATGGTTTGTTCATATCTTTTCTTTTTAATAACAAGATAATAAGAGAATGGGGAAGCAACAAAAAAAAACTTCAGATTGTGTTCTCACCTTACAATACTAGATCTGGCAACAGGCTTTTTGTTGGAGGTTTTTCAGTGTGAATGCATGTTGAGAGAGAGGAAGAGAGAGTTGATTCCCTTCAGGCTTCAGGATCTGGACAGGACCTTTTGAGCTTCTCTTTGTTGGCTTGAGCAGATCACCAACAGGTTGAACTAGCTTGCATGCAGCAAGATTTTAGCACAAGAATGAGAAGCTGGTCAATGGATCTGCAAGACGGAGCGGATTCCCATCCGCCGCCGCTGTAGCCATGGAGCAATCGGCTGAGACAGTGAGAGCTTGCTGTAGAGCCCTATGCTAGTAGAACAAGGAGGGGAAAATAGTGTTAATTTTTTTTGTTGCACAACAGAGGGGTGATTTATGATTAAACTTAGGCAAGTTGAATGAGCTGGCTCAAGCGACCGATTTTCCACACCTAACTCAGGCTAGTACCATCAGACGAATTATTTATGATTAAACTTAGGCAAGTTAAATGAGCTGGCTCAAGCAACCGATTTCCCACACCTAACTCAGACTAGTACCATCAAGTGGATTTTGTCAAATCAGAATCTTCAGAGCGTCAAGCAAACATACCTTAGATAAGTTATAAGCTTGAACTCAGATCAGGCATTTTAAGGTAGGAACCAAACAAGCCCGTAATCCCGGAGAGCTCCTTTTTCATCTCCACGCTCCCCAGCACGCCACGCACGCACGCGACAACCGTCGGCGGTCCGTCGCTGGTGCGGCCGTTCACTCCACGAGGCAACCACCTAGCTATCCACACACACACCCCCGGGCCCACGCTATTCACTCCTTCCTCCCATCGACACCAACCATCTCCATCGCCGCCTCGTCGCTCCCCCTCCCTCTCGAGCTCGCGCCTTCGACACGTCTCCGCTTCTCCTCCTCTCCTCTCCCAAATCCCCAATCCCAATGCGCCCCCAACCCTAGCTACCCTCCCACCCCAGTCGCCGCCCATGGCCCTCTCCTCCCGCGCCGCCGCCGCGGCAACCTTCCCCCCCCTCTCCCTCCCCTCCCTTTGCCCCCGCCTCTCCCTCCGCCAACCCCCACGCTCCGTGCGCCTCGAACGCGTCGTCACCGACACCACCGCGGAGCTGGGACTCGGCGGGGGCGGGCTGCTCGCCGCCGCCATCGAGCACCTGGAGAGGGAGCCGGCCTCGGCGGGGGAAGGGGACGCCGCGGCGTCGGCGCAGCTGGCGGCGCTGTCGCCGCGGGAGCTGCAGCTGGTGCTCGTCTACTTCGCGCAGGAGGGACGCGACGCCTACTGCGCGCTCGAGGTGTTCGACTGGCTCCGCCGCGCCAACCGCGTCGACGGCGAGACCATGGAGCTCATGGCCGCCATCGCCTGCGGCTGGATCGAGCGCCTCGTGGGCGCCGGCGGGGACGTCGCCGACGTCGCCGCGCTGCTCGGGGAGATGGACTGCGTCGGCCTCCGCCCCGGGTTCAGCCTCGTCGAGAAGGCCGTCGCGCTCTACTGGGACCGCGGCGAGAGAGGCAGCGCCGTCGAGTTCGTCAGGGACGTTCTCAGGAGAGGGGGCGTCGGCGCCGGAGGGGAGTACGGCAGTGCTGGCGACGGCGAACGCGGAGGGCCCGTCGGCTACCTCGCATGGAGGATGATGGTAATTGGATTTCCCTTCCCTTGCAATTTTACCCTTTCCTTGAAGTGATTTTCGTACCCATTTCTGTGCTTGTATATCTCAATTGAATTGACGAAAGGGTAATCTCTTGATTCTTTAAACTGTGTTCTGAGATCTTAAGACTTCTCAAAATCCCGAAGTTGACATAATACATCACGTGCAATTATGTACTAGACACTGGTTACGTCGCATCCTTATTTAAATTCTGAATTGTTCACCTGCTCTATATGTGAAGGTGACTTGTACGGAATAGGTTGTTGGGATACCATCTTTCCTGTCTTTTGAATATATATGTTGTTAGGATACCGTATCATTTTTTCACTGTATGCACAGTGGGTCATGCTATAAAGTAATCATAAGTCCCCACATTGATTACTTGTTTACATGTACTGTAGTTTATTGAGTTTATTAATTTTGATAGCTCATGTGTATCATCCTCGAAAAGTTTAACAAAGGATTAAAAATTTTGTGATATATATTTTGATTTCATCACAAAAGTTTGGGTCTGTCAAGTTTCCTGACCCTAGGTTTTTCTACCAATTATTGGCTATTCACATTGTTGAGCTGTTGTTTAGTTTTCTTCCAAAACTTGGTTTGGTCCCATGTAATTTGGCCATGCTTTAAGGAAACTTGCTAGATTTTTGGCTAGCAGATTTGGTTGGAAAAACCCTATCCGCCTATCTCTATGACAAGTAGGGACCACATTGGTTTCCAATTTTTGGCCACCCAATAATTTGGAAGCTGGTTTCTAAGTACACATAAGTGATTTTTTTTTCTTAGCCCAACATTGCTGGGATGGTCTGGGGTGCGTTGTGATGGGAATGAGTCCACCGATAGGTACCCATTGATCCACTAACTGAACTAAAAATGCACCTTTCTCTTCAATGCTTGTGAAAAGATGCATTTTTAGTGTGGTCATTGGGTACCCATGGATTGACCTACACCCATTCCTAGGGGTGTACCAACCAAACTCACCTTTGATAATGAACCAAAACAGATATCAAAGATTTGTTAGCCATCAAGGATCCTTTTTTGTAGAAAGAGAGTGGGGGCAATTTTGCAGCAGAAAATGACCAAGTTTGAACTATAATTTTTTTGTGGTGTTACAATGTTCCATGGGGCAGGCAAAAGATGAAACCAAGCTTTTAGGATACTTGACCTGGGGCATAATATTTTAACCTTTCTCTAGTCTTCCAGAACTAAGTGGTCCGTTTGGTTTGGGTAACTTAGACTGATGGCATTCATCTTATATTATTCAAATATTATTTGATCCATGCTAGTTGAATTCTTAGAGGATCTTTCTATACTGACTTAACAGGCATTCATTTCTTTTTTTGGGAGCAACTGTGTGATAATTTAAGTGTTAATAACAAGTACTTTTTTGTTGGGATGACTTAAATTGATGGCATTGCTAATATAAAAACTAAGCTTTAGCCTGATGCTACTAAAATACTGATCGGATAGTTTTTTTTCACAAAGTTATTAGGCATTCTCTGTTTTCTTTGTTATATATGTCTGTGTGGTAGCTTATTTATTTAATATATTCTGCCTGCTTGTAAACACTATACCATGCTATCTCATATATATCTCTCGATGCCAATTTTTTAATGTTTTGTGTTACTTTTTTTCTGATAGATGGATGGGGACTACCGGGATGCTGTTAAATTGATAGTTGAATTTAAGGAGAGTGGCTTGAAACCTGAAGTGTATTGTTATCTTATTGGGTTGACTGCCTTGGTTAAAGAACAAAAGGAATTCTCAAAGGCATTACGGAAATTGAATTCATCGGTGAAGGAGGGCTCGATTTCCAAACTGGACTCTGAGACCATGCATAGTATTGAAAATTACCAATCTGAACTATTAAGAGATGGTGTTCTTTTATCAAAATGGGCAATTCAGGAAGCCGCCAGTGATGTCCTAGGACTTGTGCACGAGAGACTCCTTTCGTTGTACACTTGCGCTGGTTGTGGCTTAGAAGCTGAGCACCAGCTTTGGGAAATGAAGCTTCTTGGTAGGGAGCCTGACACACAGCTCTATGATGTTGTTCTGGCCATTTGCGCTTCTCAGGGAGAAGCTGCTGCTGTCCGTCGATTGCTTGCTGGAGTCGAGTCAACCAGCGCGGGAAGAAGGAAGAAGTCTATGTCATGGCTCCTACGAGGCTATGTCAAAGGCGGCTTCTATCTGGATGCCTCGGAAACACTCATGAAGATGCTTGACATGGGTCTGTATCCAGAGTACCTAGACAGAGCTGCTGTGCTGACCGCCCTACGGAGAAACATCCAGGAATCCGGCAGCCTGGAGTCATACATGAAACTCTGCAAGCAACTCTCCGAAACGGATTTGATTGGACCGTGCGTCATATATTTATACGTGCGCAAGTTGAAACTATGGATGATGCACATGCTGTGAGCCTATGAGGCTCTGACCTTATGTGAACATAGAACATCCGCTGGCACACATTGCTGGAGCTTCGAACGCTTTTGAGGGCTCTGGTGAAGAAGGCGCTGGAAGACTCCGACTGGGGGTGAAACTGCTGGTACATATTTACGGTTCCTTTGTATATTTTTGGCAGAAAAGGAGCTCAACACGAGCTGTTCATCCTCGTCGGAACTATTGTCGCGTTGCTGGATGAGAGTACATACAGAATTTGTAAATTCAGTGCTGCCATCTACGGTTGGTGGTGAAACGAGGACGCTAGTTGGTGTAAGTATCGTACACGGGACTGTTGATCAATGTACACTTTGCCTTACAGACTTTCTAATTGTATAGTCGTGGTATATATGGGGAAAAGAGAGCAACACGTAAAGTTTGTAACATGCATCAGGAGTGACATGGCGAGGCGGTCCGGACCGAGCAAAGATGCACTACAAGAATGAAAGGAAAGAGGGCATCTGCGATCCATAGTTACTACTACAGTACTAGTTAAGAAGGTAGGGGTTTCCATTTCTTAAAAAAATGAAGCATACTGACGCTGAACTTAGGTGAAGAAGTTGTACACGCACCTGACCAGGTAAGCTACGCTCACTTCTTGGGTTTTCACTTAGCCATCCAGCAGTCTGTGTCACGCTGTCACCTTATACTGGAACAAGATTAACGTGGTGTTTGAGATGGCTTAAACCGTAAGTAAAACAAACAAGAAATATCATTAACACGTGATTAATTAAGTATTAACTATTAGAAACTTGAAAAATAGATTTATTTAATTTTTAAGAGATACTTTTATATAGAAAATTTTTATAAAAAACACATCGTTTAGCAGTTCGGGAAGTGTGTTAAAAAAAACAAGAATTTAAGCAGTTTAAATAAATGTTGCCGAACACAGCGTATATTTGCAGTGGGCATCAATAACAATAACACGTGACATACAAGGGCTACCTTGGACGGTAAGAATTTTATGGTTATTTTCTAGGAATTTCACATGAAAGGAGCTTATTTTTCATAGAAATCAAGAAAAACTTATGTGTATCTAAGGTTGCGTTCTAAACAGCTTTTTGGCTTGTTGGCTTGGCTACCCTCTCGGTTTCCATTAGCATATCTTTTAAACTGCTAAATGGTATGTTTCGTGTGAAAACTTTCTATATAGAAGTTGCTTTTAAAAAAATCAAATAAATTTATTTTTTAAGTTTATAATAATTAAAATTTAATCAATCATGCGCTAATGTCTTGTCTCGTTTTGCGTGCTAGGATAAGCTAAGCCGTATCAGCCAGAACGAACGTAGCCTAAGAAAGCCTAAGTTTGAATTCAAATTGGTCCAACTAAAGGGATGGGGTTGAGATGACAAAGGCCCTCCCCCAAAGGAGGGAGCAACATATAAATTAGACGGAGATGGTTAGTGAGGATATCCGCATAGTAGTGCCCAACTAGTGGTGCATAATGGCAAGCTTGGAGGAAATAAATCTTGACTCTAAGCACTACCATATATTTTTACACACGTGGATAGGAGAGAAATGAGATGTCTCTTTGTAAGCAGATGACTTGGCTGTAGTTTTGGTCACCACACTTAAGATCCTTCACATTTCGTCATACGGATAATCGGGGTGATTTTTGTTGATATGACATCTATATGAGCAAATCTATCCTATAATACACTAACTTATTTAACTAATGACTAATTTATCATGGGATAAATCCGATGGCTAGAAACACTTCATCTATACATGCCTCACGCGCTCTCTCCCGATTGGCCTTCCCCCTCCCTCTCCCCCTCAGCCGCCTACTGATCGAAAAAAACAAAAGCGTATGATTTCCTCTTGCCTCACCATGCAATCTCCTTCGGTCCTCCCACTCCCCTCCCTCCCCTCCTGGCCAGCTTGCACGCCCGTGACCACTTGCCCCACTTGCCCTCAACGCAATGAGGTGAATCCAGGACAGCAAGTAACCACATTATTTCTTCTTGATCTGATTTTTTAACGTTAATCACATGGTCAATATGTTCCGTGGAAATTGATTGGATAAGATTAAGAATACAGAGATTTCTTGGAGATTGATAGGATAAGAAGATTGTTCTTATTTTTCCGAGAATACAAAAATGGTCAAATTCTTTGGGAATAGAGAACTCATAATTGACCTTGGATTTCATGTCTTATTAAGGCACACGAATTGTTTGGCAATGGATTATGAGGCACAACTTGAATTAATAGTGAAATTAGGACATTGAGTATGGGTGCTTCAACATTTTGTCTTTTTTTGCAGTAGAGGATGCCTCAACAATTAATTTCGTGATTCTTGTGATCTTGAGATATTCTTTAGGATGTAGATATCCAAAAGATTGTTATGAACATGAATCCCAAAAAATGGTCTTCACTTTATCAGTCTTTTGGCATTGCATCCAATTCTTGCTGATGTTAGTATCTTACAAATCAAATTCTCCTACCAAATTTTCAGGTGTTTAGCAGGCACCACATATGGTAAGTATTTAGAGGGGACAGCATGAATGCGAGCCATATGCTCTTCTTCGTGAAGAAATCATCAATTATCCAGCTGAAGACAGAAATATCTTCTTGGCAGGGAAGACAATAGAATAAGCCTATGATTTCAAGACCAAGGGCAGCTACTTTGACAGATCCTGCATCTTCTATCTTGGCAACTCAAATGCCGTCATATCTCAGCTCAAGTAAGTACCTGAACTACTTCTGTTTCTCATCACATTGTGGAGATTTAGAACTTTAATTTATGCCATATCTACAGATGAACAATCAGTTCATTATTTCGAATGTGCTTGTGGGTCGAATACATTTGGCATCACTATGTCAATGTTCACCCCAATGTGGCAATGTTCAGTTTTTTTGGAGAATCTTGAATATATATTTACCTTTTTAACACTGTTTGGTATTGCCTGGGTAGTAATTAGTAAATGGTAAATATCCTCAGTGCAATCTTCTGTTTGTGAGTGTCTTCATTTCTCTTAATTCACAAATCATATTTGAGAAACAAACCCAATTTGACAAAATGGAAGACAAATGTTAGAACTGAGAACCGGGAAGAATATATTATGCTTGTGGACACCCTAAGACTTATACCGTATTTTGCAACTCGTCACATCAACACTAATTATTGGAGTAGTGGGGTCTCAAATAAAACCAAATAAATACTGTAACCACCACACCTCAAAGCAGACTTGAAGTCGCGAATGATAAACACGACACAAATTTAAAGTGTCGGACTTGGAACAGATAAGATACTCAATAAAATAGCCTTGCCAGTCTCCCCGGAGGTATGCCCGTCAACTACTTGATGGTAGCGACCAAGCGACTACATACCATAGAGGACTTGAACCCAAGCGGCTATTAAGCAAATATCTCAATTGGTCCAAGCCCATACTCGTGCTCAGCTAGCCCCCAGGAAAAGTGATTAGCCTCGCACTTTCTTCAAAGCATTGACATCCAAATAAAAGGTAGTACTAGTACAAACAGATAAACATAGAGTACGACTAACTATTACATAGGCCGACCGACCAAATTATTTAAGCTCAGCGGAATGCGTGTCTACCCATCCCATACAGGCAAACCGACCAGGAGTAGTCCCCTAGTTAGAACCATCTTAGAAATCGGCGTCACCCATAGAGCACTCAACACTATTGAATATCTCACCTGCATCAAAGTCTACACAAAACATACACAAAACGAAGCAAGACTCAGTACATTATGAACATAATGTGCTGGCAATGTCAAACCTATCATGCATGCAAGATTCGTTTAAAGGAAGGCTATTTGTAGGCTTATTTTAGCGTAAAGCAAATTTTAGTTCGCAAGATTTTGCAATGGCAGTTATTAAAATATTTAAAACATGTACAGAAGTAGATCATTGTGGTCAACATAGTAACAACATAATATCATGCCTGCTGCCCTCCATGGCATCAAGCTAATAATCTCACCATCATGTATCTATAAATAAAGTAAATCATCCATCCATGTCCCATTTTCATAAACAAATTCATAAATCATAAAACTATACTCAATAAGCATAACTATGTCGCTCATGAATGTGAGCACGGCTAATCGATTAGTTCTAACTCTGCAGAGTGTGTACGCTTTACCCACACGACGCGATATAGTAATCATGCAAGGCATGGCATGCGATACCAAAGGTACCCGATTTACTACTCGCGACATAGCCCTTCCATTGCTCAAAACTTAGTCTTGCACCAATGACGGTAAGTGAGAATCCACCCTAGGATTAACCTAGAGCCATTAGGTAGCAGGCCCTCGCTTTGAACCTAACGCCATGGCGGCAAACCAACCTGTTTCCCCACGAGGCACTACACCGTTGTATTGGACAAACTTAGACGCCTAACCATAACAGATCTCATAGGTAGCTCCTCTGGATTAATACAACAACATAACACATACTACTCCAGCCTACCAAATGCAAGGCTAAATAATGAGCAACTTAGTGAGCTATAGCCATCCCATACTAGCACATGTGGTCATACTGTAAATATAAGAATATGACATTGAGTTCGGTCCTTAATCGACTCAGACGAACACTCCCTCTATCGTTATACAACTAGCACCATATGTATATCACTTGCCGCCCAAGTCTTAAAACAGTTTTTCATCATTTTAGTTCACAATTATTCAGAGGATACACCTCTGTCCAGAAGTATAAAAATGCCCATTTTGAAAGGTATAAAGTGACCATAATGTTATTTAGCAATTCTAGTAGCATGTCTAAGCATATAGGAGCATATTAATAATTTTAATACCCTTTTGAGCATTTGGATAATACTCTAATCCCTTCTATGGTTACAAATAGTAGGATAACAAGTATCAAAGGTGGATCATGCAGCAATTAGGTCATATCTACCTTTTAACCATATTTCAAATATTATATGTTATAAATATGCATGCATATTTGCAATCAAAACATTTATCCCCAAAACATAGGATCAAATTGGTCAAAGGAAGTGGGGAAAGGACTTGCCTTGTTCAGCTTCTTCAACCTGGTCGGCAACACAATCACTCTCGTCTACGGCAATGAGTTCATCCTCTAACAAATATAACGGTATATGAATAAATACCAAATAATACAAAAATCTCAATATGTACTATCATGGGTGCTTTTAATGCACTGTGTAGGTTTTGATTTTAGATGACCACTAGTGAAAGAATTTCTATTTTATCGACTTGTATGTGTGAGATATTGATTTTATAAGTTTTATACGTGAAATACGGTATTTATATGTTACACAGATTTTTAGAGCATTTTAGGAGGTAGTTTTATCAGATTCAGCTTTACAGGAAAATAGAGTTCATGAAACTTGATTCACCTCATTTGGAGTTAATATGAATTTTCTATGAATTTTAGAAGTTCCAACATATTTTTATACCTTAAATAATCCACCTATTCATTATACAAATTTTAGATGTCATTTATGTACTGGTTGAGCCAGGTTTTAGTTCACAGGAATAAAGAACACATTTTTTTGGTTCCAACAAATTTTAGTTTGCTCCATTTGGAATTAAAATAAATTTATTATGCATTTTTGAAGTTAAACTTATTTTTCAGTTCAACAAAAATGCATTTAGGTATTTTTATTTGATTTCCCGGATTTTAAAAGGCTGAGGTCCACATGCCAGTGACTGGCATTATGCGCAAAGACCCTAGGGTTTCGGGAAAGGGAACCCGCATTCCCTACCATATGTTGAAAACGAATTTCATTAAGAGCCCTTGGATTTCTATAGTTATTACGAATCAGTCCGGTCCCATATGCCAGTGAGTAAATAATCTACAATTTAAACCCTATATTCTATCGAATTCTCCAGAGAGGTCCCTGCCCGAGGCCAGAACAGGGCAACCATGGACAGCGGTCGTATTTGGCCTCGCCGGCAACGAACAACGGGCAATCTCGCCACGCGGCCAAAACAAAAGTTGTAGAGAATCTCGATGCGGACCCGTGGGTGCTTATTTGACGGCCGGAGGTGACCGGGGCTGGTGGCAGTGGCGGCACAAGCGGTGGGCGCTCTCGGGCTCTTGGGGCATGTCGAGCTAAGGGTTTGGTCCGGCCGCGTCTATGCATGCATGAGGTTCTACGGATGACGGGGAAGCTCACCGCGCAACTAGCGAAGCTTGGCGACGTCTGTGTGGCGTCCACGGCGTTGGGACGACCCGGTGATGACGGGTCCCTAGCGGCGGCGACCGTGGCGATGGCCGGCGCTACCTGAGAGGGAGATGGCAAAAATGGGTCAGGCGATATGAGAGGATCACGTTCCACGGAATATCTTTCTGGGAAGCTCACCAGCACGATGGCGACGGCGATCGAACACCTTCCGGTGCCGGGAAAGACGACGGCGTTCCCGGAGTCCCATTTGTGTTCAGGCCAGTTCTTTGCGGAGAACGCAATGTGGAGAGCACAATATCCCTGTGGGTGTGAGGGCTTAACTAAATACACTAGGTCGGATAGAGCGAGGACGACCACGGCGCGGTCTTCGGCGAGGCGAAGCGCTCCGACGCGTGGCGTGGCTCCTCGGCGGTGGTCGGCTAGTTGGCAAGGCTGTGAGGCTATCAAGTGGGTTCAGGATTGGTGGGGTCCACCGGTCAGAGTGAGACAAGGAGAGTGTCAGAAACTAAGTCCTAGGCTGTTGCATTCAAGCTGTTTCTCTCTTGCTGTTTGGGTAGGTTAGAAGATGAGGTTAATTGGGCCCAAAAATCCTAGAGACAGAGGGGTACTTGGTTTGTCCACTGGTCAATCGGCAAGACTTGGTTTGCTGTGGTTTAATTGTGGTGAAAAAGCAAAGATGGCATCAGAGAGTGATTAACTGCTGTCCAACTCAATGCAGGGATTTTGCACCTGATATTTTATGTGCTTAACTTGGGATCTAGGCTTTGGAAAAATTACTGATAGCAGAGGGCACATAGGGAAACAACTTGGTAGAGTTTCACTGGATGAAAAGCTGTGGATTTTATTTGGTGAAAATGCAAAGTTGGCTGGATTAAAGATTAGAATTCCAGATTTCAGCAGACTTGTGGGATTTATTTAGGGTACCAAATTAAGTTTTAAAATCTTGGAAAAATTCAGGTAGGCTTTGGGTGATGTGTAGTAATTTTGAGAATTTTTCCAGATTTTTTCACTGAATCAATTATTTTTAGAATTTTCTCTTGTCCACTTTAGTGCTTATGAGCTTATTATGAGAATGCAACAAAGATCCACAAACAATAAAAATAAAATATGAACACACAGAGGAGATGATTTATTTCTTGCACATTTTATTATATGATTTTTATATTATATTTTTCCAGGTCTGTGACAATGCTACTGTATTATCTCTTCATAATTTTATCACCCTGTATAACACTTCACCCTATCATATATTTGATGAGTTTAGAACGGTTTATATGTAGTTTAGGTCATGCAGACTTGAATATTTGATCTTTGATCATGTAATCGTAGTAATATTGGAAGCTCTTGTTCAGAAGCACCTCAAAGTGAGGGAGCCCTTGCAGGTCGATATATGCTACAAGGTATTTTCTTGATGCACAAAATCCAGTTATAGATGGAATTTATTTTTCAAAAGCTGTATTTCACTTCACCTAATATGTCCTGCTATTGATAAATTAATTATCACATATTATTGTCATGTATCTCATCCTGTTCATCAAGTTCTGATTAATTAAGAAACTTTCACCTCAATATTCATGTGCATTTTCCATTGCCCAAGCAGATAGATTGCCCAATGCACAATGTTCAGACAATGAAATCATACAGACCAAAAATTGCACAAGCAACATATGGTTTACCAATGTCATATTATGAAGTTCAGATACAACACAGGCTGAATTCAGAAAAATACTTTTGAGAATGTACAGAATTGGGATCTTGCAAATGTGCATCATTGCTTTGCTGATTAACATATATACTGACCTTACTGTGCATCACGGGCTTGGCTAGCGCGCACGCGCGCGCGGCAGCCGTACTGTTAAGCCCCCTAACACCATCATTAAGTACTAATTACTCTATAATCACTATCATTAGTATTTAATAATTTTTAATTATAAAAATAATACATAAATAAGCAGAGTTAAAAGTTTTACATTTTAGTTTGAAAATTCAAAAATTTAATTAAAAGTTTCAAATTTTGGGTTAAAAATTTTAAAATTTGAGTAGATTTTTTAAATTCTTAGTTAATAGTTTTAAAATTTGAGTTGAAAGTTTTGAAAATTGAATTGAAAGTTTTAAAATTAGAGATGAAAGTTTTAAATTATTAGTATAAAGTTTACTTGATTTTTTTAATATTTTATTTTTTGTACTGTGCATGGCCGACAGTGACGTCGGCGCGCGCGCTGCCAACAGCTTGCTCGGTGCATCACTACGTTTTATCTATAGCAGTACTCTAATATATGGTACTTACCCATAACACCATAAGCTAAATTAGTAGTATGCTAATTTTGTGCTGAACTGAATTATCATGCATGAATCACTGAATGTACTGCACCTGCAATTTCGAGTGCTAACTGTTATGAAGTGAATTTAATCAACTGAAATTTTATATGCTTCTTTTGTTATTTATTTATTTCTATGAAATATTTTCCACCACTGCCGCCGTTTCAATGAGACAGAAATAAGAAGCTTGGTTGCACATGTCGTTGCTCAAGTACAACCTTCTTTTGATATTTGTTTGCTCAATTTCAACTTTTGAGCAGTCTACAAACTAATCAATTGCAATATTTTCCAGATTAAGGAAAGTAGCTAAGCAAGTCAGAAGTTCTGAGTTTTTCAATGATCAGGCCAGTTTTGAAAAGGAGGCTCAAGTTTCCCTTGAAAAGTTCTCTGTAAATATTTTTTGCTGTGCCATTGCTATGATTTTTTTTTCAAAGTACCAAACTCTCTACTTGTTGTGTAAAAATTGATGCAATGGATGTGGTGTTGCCCTTTTTGTGAAGTTCGGGCTAAGTCCTTCAGATTGTGAGCGAGCAGAACTTAAAGTTATTTGTCTCATGGCGAATAGGGATTAGTCCAGGGCCAGGTTCTTATGGTGCATTGGTTATTGCTTGTGGAATATCTGTGTTGACCTGATAGTCTTTTGTTCTTTTCCACTTTTACCCTGTCGTAGGGATCTTCTGCCATTTCAAGTGTTGATCTATATGATGTGCCCATTTAGAATCTGAAATTTAAACTGAAATATGTAATTGCTGGGCATGTTTATCTTTAGAATTCTGCAACTGAATCTGATAGACATATAATTCAGTAGGATTCAGATTAGGATTGTAAAGTATTCATAATTCAGATTAGGATTCTAAAGTACTCATTATTCAAAGTCAGATTAGGAACAATGTGTTTTATGTTTCCCATCTATATAATCTACAGGAAGATATTACTTAACTTTTATCATTGCTAGAACGTATTATGAGTTTTCCATTTATATGATGTGCCTTCTACAATCTAAAAGTTCAACTGAAATATGTTCAGAACCTGAAATATTGGGCATGGGAGAATTGCCTAGTCTCATGGCCGGAGCCATTTGCTCTGATCCTCTAAGTGTTAGCATCTTTGAGTATGACATGACCTTTTGTATTGCAGGGTCCAATAACGATATCAATGTGCCATAAACAAGTTGTCGTTCATTGAAGCATTGAGAGGGGAAGCTTGTTCTTCTTCTCGATGAAGTGAGCAACTCCTTTAACCCATGCTTTGCTGCGGTATTGCAAAACAACTCTTCAATTTATGATTGCTCAATACATATGCAACTCACGAAAGATTTCGTTGTGCATATACGGCAGCACTTTGAACATGCCCTAACACTGTTAATTGCTTGTATAGAATCTTCAAACTAATTTTAAAGAGTTTGGAAACAATCCATGTGCAGACTTGTTTCAGCCTTTCAAGCCCTATGGTATAGTGGTTGACTGACTAGCCATTGTTCTGTTGTGAGTACAAACCAATAATCACAGGGATTTTATATTAATTTAATCGAGGATCTAACCTGTATAATTTTAAGTTACTTCCGAAATGGCATTTGCTTTCTACATTTGATTTACAGGAACAAAATTACCTTCATGTAATTGTGCCTAGGGCTTCCAGATTTAACAAAGTATTCATATTCAGTACAAAAAAAATAATTTCTTATGGTTTGCTATTAAACTCTTCATTCATGTGAGCATGTTACTGAGTTATATTGATATACATTTTGGGATGAAATGCTCTAGATTCATATGTTCCTGCTGTTGTTAACCATAAGTTCTCCATGCATATGTTCCACATCTACTGATTTTAATGAGAGTCCCTGTTCTGCTGAAATTACAAAATCGAAATTTGAAGGTCAAAGATTCATTTTCTGCAGATTATTTTTAAATAAATTCTCTCTATGTTCAATTAGATATTAGCCTATCGGGGTGACTGCCTGTAAGTTTGGGAATATATTGGTTAAGGTGTCAGTAAGTGTAAGGTAATTTTATTTAAGAGTGAATCTATGTAATAATTAGGTTGCAATATATGCAGCTTGGAGTTATACAAGTTACTTGATTTTTCTACAGATATCACACAGAAGATTGACCAAGTGGGCTCATAGAGTCTTTTTGTCTTATCCTTAAATTCATCCTGTATATATGGAGGACCAGTGTATTATTGTGTCCTGCTGTTTAAGTACTTGGGTTTGCATATATGTTTATTGTTTTATTTGGTGTGACTTATTCTACATTATCAGTGATTGTACGGCCATTTCATAATATATTTCATGTATTTTCAGCTATTAACCTGATAGAAATTATTGTATGATGTTTTCTGTTTGTTGACTAAAGGGTTAGAAAATAAAAGGAAGGAAATATTTCCACTTGTAAATTAAGCATAGGCTATAGAGTTCACTAAGGATCAATTGGACAATATGCGTTTCTACGCTCAAATCAATGATGATGCTCCAATGTTAACATTGATTGCACTGAAATGATTTGTGTCTTGTCTTAACATTGGTTGTATTTTGGTTGTTTCAACTGCATTATAAATGTCATAGCGTTAGAACAAGTTACTAGTAGGGATAACATCACTGTACTAATCAATAAGGCCATCTCCAGTGCACGGAATAAATCGAGTTGTGGTACATCGAATCGAACCATGCACACTGGCCACTGAACCGACTTGTTAGAAAAGCAAAATTAAACAAACTTGTTTTGAACCGTGCTAATAAAATTTGATATAAGCATGGGAAATGAGCAAATGTGGCGACATGGTTATCGAAATAAACATTGAGGATAGAGAAAAATAGATTATTTTAGTTTATTATGGGGCACACAAAATACACACGTTCACTGCAATATACATGAACTGAATCGGTTCTGCAATGGACCTTACTTAGGCATAGTTGGGGATCCAAATGTTTGGCATAGCTGTGGATCTAAGATTTTTTAAGCTGGATATTACTAGCTCTAGAAATCCGTGTGTTTGGATCTATGATTATATTGATAACATTTGAATTAGTCATTTTGTTTCTATTTTAAAAGAAATTTTAAATTTTAAAGCACTGGAATTTAAGTTACAAACTTCAAATCTAGCATGGATATGGGATCTAAAACTATGACAAACATGACCTTAGTTCGCTTTTTCCATAGGAGATACCCTAAACAACAACAATAATAAAGGAAACGATAGAGCCCATTTGTCATCCCCAACTCCTTTTCCTCTCTTTACTCCACCTCTTAAATATATTTTTATTTCTATTCGACAACTAGGATAACACATGGTACCATAACATCAAAACTACACTTGTTTGAGTACAGGGATGGCATATGAACATTCTAAGAGTTGCGAGACCAATAGTCACCGATTTCGTATTTAAGGGAGGAAAATTAAACTGAGACCATAGTTGAGAGGCCAAATATGGATTATTTTCTATTTTATCTTTTTATATAATGTGGAATACTTTGGAGGCTATATTCCAAAAAGTTTTGGGTTTTGTAAATTGGTGAAACAATATAAAATATAAGCACAATCAAAAAAATACCATAATATTTATTTGCATGCATTCGGATAGAATCTGAGTTTCTACCCCACTAGGATAGTGTTGCCCATGTTAAACATGGTCTTTTCCTTACCACTTTTAAAACGTGCCACTAGAAACATTTAAAACCTTGCGTATATAAACTTCCTGTTATCAAAATATAACATAATTTGACCAACATAATATATTATTTAAGACTAAATAAAACCAAAGATTATGAGACAATTGTATTTTATTACACTTTCAACCAAATTTATCTAGGTTCCAAATACTCTAGTGTACAACTTGAAATTTTATATATTTTCCCAGTTAATTTACATTTTATATTTAAAAACATCCCTTGAGAGTAAAAAGATATTAAAATTTTAAATTTAATACAATGCTATAAATATTTACAACAAAATTCATTGTTGTACATTGAGATATTTAGAAACTAGATAAATTCTCTATTATGAAACGAAAGCTATATGTTCCCCAAAATAATATGTTTTTAGAATCTAACACTTTATGGGGCCAATTATTTTTAATCTGTATTGAATATAACTATATATTAGAATAATAATTTGTATAAATATTTTTTTTCAAATTGTTTGAAGCCATTCACTATTTTTAAAAATCCAAAAATCATTTCAGCCCTAGACTATGTTTTCATGTGAGCACCGCATCACAAAATACCACTCCGAATCTGTTCAAGGTTGAAAAGTGAACAAAGCAACAATGAACCATAAAAAAATAATATATGGGTAAAATTTTTATATCTATGTTATTGGCTGTATAAAAGTTAAAACTGAAAAATAAACTACGACGAAAAAAACACAAAATCAACTCTAAGATTAATTTAAATTTTAAAAACACAAAATCAATAAGAAGACGGTGAGAGTATAAATTTGAGGATCAAATAGCGTCCGGTTTTAAACTCGAGTCTCTTTTTGTAGGCGTAGGTGAAACTTTAGGGTTATAAAATATATATACACCTTTTCTTGTTCTCTTTTGAATTTCAAAAAAAGGAGGCACTGCGGAGGTCACCGCGGACCGTCCGATCTCCGAAGCGGATAGGAGTCTCCTCGGCCGTCCGATCTCTTGCGCCCGCTGAGATGGAGCCACGCGTCCCCCGCATCTCCCTCCCAAAAGAAGCCCCACCCTCCAAAACCCCAACGAGCCCGCCCGCGTCGTAAACCCTAGCCGCCTCCGCCGCCTCCTCCCCCTCAAATCCCCCTCTCCTCTCTCCCCTCCTCTCCTCCGCCGGAGCAGAGTTCCATTCAGTTGGGAGCCGGGCGAGAGCATCACACCACCGAGCCCTCCTCCTCCTCGCTCTGCCCCCTGCCCCCTCTCCTCGCTGCCGCCGCCGCCGCCGACATCGCCGTCCTCTTACCGGCTCCTTTTCTTCGTTCGAGCCGAGCGGAGGGGAAGCGGAGATCCAGATCCGTCCGGGCCGATTTCTTCAGCCGGTATGGACTACTTCTCCTGGATTGGATTGATTGATTCCGGCATGTCCTGATTTTTTTTCTCACCACGGGAAACTATGCCCTAATCTGTGTTCTCTTCACTCGCTTACTGTGAGCCACCGAAATCGAGTCTTCTGCCGTTCTGTGAAGTGAAAACGCGGGCGTGCCGTTCTATCTCACTTTTTGAAGGGAAGGGTGGGGGTTTGCGGTGGATTGGTTCAGGCTATGTCTTTCTACTGCTCCGTTTAACCTTGTTTTTGCTTGTAAGCATTCCTGTTGGTAGGCTACTTTCATGTGGATATTTCGCGGTAGGCATGTTGCAAGTGATTATCCCCTAGTTGAAGGGAAGGAAGGGGTGCTCGTTTTGACGGTTTTAGATGTTAAGATTTAGGTCAACACTTTTGTTGCAAGAACGCCAACACAGATCTTTCTGCAATATTCCATTCACTTGTTTGTGTAGATGAGCGCCCGTAATTGGATTGACCCAATTTTATCATTTTTTTTGTTAGTCTTTTACTGAATATACTGATCCATTTAATCCTATATTCCTATAGTCGGTCTTCAGTGCACGCAATATCATAGTATCATCCCCAGGTGTATCTGCGGCTGCATTAGCTTGTGTAGGCTATTCTGAGCTTTTTTGTTCGGTGAGTTGCTGCTGGGTGGTACTGTTTGGGCTCAAACATGATACATGTGGGTAGTTGTTCAAGGTTCTGTTATTGTGGCTGATCCCATGATTATGTTGTGCCTATGTTGTGTGAGCCAGTTTTTCTTATACCGTAGCATATATGTTTTCGTTTCTTGTGGTTGATTTGATTGATAAAAAAATGTTTTGGCTTGTTTTAGATCCTGATATAGCATATTCAGCTAGTCAACCTGTTTTATTTTTGGTTAACTTCATTGTGTCTCTAAGGTGTTGCCCTTTTATTTGGTTGTTTGTACTTTATCTAATGTGTTCTACTGACTGTTCTACTGACTTTAGGTAAGCGCGCAGCTGACTGTTGAAGCTCACAACATAGTTGGTTTGCTTGAGCTTTGCACTGTTAATTATACTTAGCTTGGGTTCCTCACTCAAATAAATGAAACTCATGGCCAAATGGGGAGCTTCTCCAAAACTGTTTAACTGAGAAACTTGGTTTTCTTATGAGAATTAACAATCTTTAAGTAAGGGGAAATTAAATTAAAAAAATCTTTACATAAAGGAAAGCTTAACTATGTTGCTAATGTGAATTCCATAAGTGGTGAAAGTGCTACTCTTATAAGTGTAATTTGTCAACAGCTATTTTGACAAATTTTGTAAGTTTCTGTGGATGTAAAAGGATTCTGTTGTGACCTACAGAAGGAGCCTATGCTTGGTCAAACTGGTCCAGTGGTGTTTAGCTGTTAGGATTGTTAATTAATGTGCCTTTTCAATCAGTTTGTGTAATTGCTTTTCGGTTAACATGACTAACAGCTAAAATCTGTTTCTTTGATGTTTGCTAGGACAGTTGGTTCAACCATGAGTATCACTCAGATTCTGCTAGCAGCTCAATCTGCGGATGGTAACCTTCGGACAGTAGCAGAAGGGAACCTCAAGCAGTTCCAGGAGCAGAATCTTCCCAACTTTCTCCTCTCCTTATCTGTGGAGCTTTCGGAGGATGAAAAACCACCAGAGTCTAGAAGACTTGCTGGTATCATCCTGAAGAATTCTTTGGATGCAAAGGATTCTGCAAAAAAGGAACTACTGATTCAACAATGGGTCAGCCTGGACCCATCGATCAAACAGAAGATAAAAGAGTCACTGCTCATAACATTAGGATCTTCCGTGCATGATGCAAGGCATACCTCATCACAAGTCATTGCGAAGGTTGCATCCATTGAGATCCCCCGGCGGGAATGGCAAGAACTCATTGCCAAATTATTGGGCAACATGACGCAACAGGGTGCACCTGCTCCCCTAAAGCAAGCAACTCTAGAGGCCTTAGGGTATGTCTGTGAGGAGATTTCTCCTGAACACTTGGAGCAGGATCAAGTGAATGCTGTTCTGACTGCCGTTGTGCAGGGAATGAACCAGACAGAGCTAAGCCCTGAAGTTCGTCTTGCTGCAGTTAAAGCCCTATATAATGCTCTTGATTTTGCTGAGAGCAACTTTGCAAATGAAATGGAGAGGAATTATATAATGAAGGTAATTTGTGATACTGCTGTATCGAAAGAAGTGGAGATCAGGCAGGCCGCCTTTGAATGTCTTGTTGCAATTGCATCCACATATTATGAACACTTGGATCCCTATATGCAAACCATATTCAATCTGACAGCTAATGCTGTCAAAGGAGATGAGGAAGCAGTTGCACTTCAAGCTATTGAGTTCTGGAGCACTATTTGTGATGAAGAGATTGAGCTCCAAGAAGAATATGAGGGATCTGATGATGCTAATTCCACCGTAAATTATCGCTTCATTGAGAAGGCCCTTCCTTCACTTGTTCCGATGCTGCTAGAAACTCTGTTAAAGCAAGAGGAAGATCAAGATCAAGATGATAACGTATGGAACATTTCCATGAGTGGTGGGACATGTCTTGGGCTCATCGCTAGAACTGTTGGCGATGCAATTGTCCCTCTTGTGATGCCATTTGTTGAGGGTAACATAACAAAGCCAGATTGGCATTGTCGTGAGGCAGCTACTTTTGCATTTGGGTCTATCCTTGAAGGTCCCTCTGTCGAGAAACTTGTTCCCCTGGTACAGGCTGGGCTTGATTTCTTGCTTAACACAACAAAAGACCTGAACAGTCAGGTAAGGGACACCACGGCATGGACTCTTGGGAGGGTATTTGAGCTTCTGCATTCTCCAGCCAGTGCAAATCCAATCATAACAATTGCAAACCTTCCTCGTATCATGACTGTATTGCTGGAAAGTAGTAAAGACGTTCCAAATGTGGCTGAGAAAGTCTGTGGAGCCATATATTTTCTTGCCCAAGGCTATGAAGATGCAGAGTCGATCTCATCTGTGCTTACACCTTTTCTTCCTAATCTCATCGCTGCTCTCCTTTCTGCTGCGGATAGTGCTGATACCACCCATTTCAGGCTTCGTGCATCAGCTTATGAAGCATTGAATGAGATTGTGAGAGTCAGCAACATACCTGAAACGTCAGGCATTATAGGGCAGTTACTGCAGGAGATCATGAGGAGATTGAACCTTACATTTGATCTCCATATACTTTCATCAAGTGACAAGGAAAAGCAAAGTGATCTTCAGGCATTACTGTGTGGTGTACTGCAGGTCATCATTCAGAAATTGAGCAGTTCGGATGCTAAGTCAATAATTGCTCAGACTGCTGATCAGTTGATGTTTCTGTTTCTTCGTGTCTTTGCTTGCCACAGCTCTACTGTACACGAAGAAGCAATGCTTGCCATTGGTGCTCTTGCTTATGCCACTGGTACAGATTTTGTGAAATACATGCCTGAGTTTTTCAAGTACCTGGAAGCCGGCTTGCAGAATTATGAAGAGTACCAAGTCTGCTCCATCTCTGTAGGAGTGGTGGGTGATATTTGCCGTGCCTTGGAAGATAAAATTTTGCCCTTCTGTGATGGGATAATGACTGTTCTCCTCAAGGACCTGTCAAACTCAATGCTCAATCGTTCTGTCAAGCCGCCAATTTTCTCATGCTTTGGAGACATTGCTCTTGCAATTGGTGATAATTTTGAGAAATACCTTCCTTATGCTATGCCAATGCTTCAAGGAGCTGCTGAACTTCTTGCTGTTTTGGACCATACTGATGAGGATATGGTTGATTATGGTAACCAGCTTAGGCGGGGAATCTTTGAAGCTTACTCTGGCATACTCCAGGGTATTAAGGGTGCAAAAGCTCAGTTGATGGTACCCTATGCAAGCCATCTTCTGCAGTTCACTGAAGCTGTCTACAAAGACCGGAGCAGGTTCATGTCTTGCACATTGCGATTCATGTTATATGGGTAATTTTTTACCTGCTTACATTATATTTATGTGCGTATACTTTCAGGGATGAGAGTGTGACAAAGGCTGCAGTTGCTGTCCTGGGGGATCTTGCAGACACACTTGGCCCGAGCTCAAAGGACCTGTTCAAGAGCAACCTCTTCCATATTGAGTTCCTGAGGGAATGCCACGATTTGGATGATGAAGTAAGGGACACTGCGTCATGGGCTCAGGGAATGATAAACCAAGCACTGGTTTCTTAAGAGAGGAGGGGGGTTATTTTGTTTTGTCAGTTATTGGGGAGGTTTCTTTTGTGGCTGTGCCAAGACCATTTGCCACAGATGGATGAAAGAATACCAACATATATGTAGCGTCAGTCGTAGGATCCCTGTCGTAGGCTTCTGTCCTTTGTTTGTCAGTCTGTCAAGTCAGTTATTATGCGTCACATTTGGCGTGTGTGTATTCTGGCATTGAATGTCTTGAACAGCTAAACCTGTTAAATGTATTCTACCTGTGGTGTTTATCCATTCGATTCTGCTGATGTGACTGCCTGCCTTGCCTTTTGTCGTGTTGAGCTGATATTAGCTGATATTAGCTTGTCAGCCTGTCATCTATTTTGCAAATGCAATGTTCTTGTCAATTGTCATTCTTGTTGGCAAGTCATTTCAAACTTGTCAAGATGTTGGTTTCAGTTATGTAGACATGATGCTTCCTCAACATTACTTTTGTTGAAACTTTGGACTTTACTTCGGTTTCAATTATTGAGTTATGTGCAGGATGAATGTCACTGCTGAATAAATGGCTGGTCTGCCGCATGCAAAAGCTATAGCTGTATAACCCAGGTAGATTTGTTGTGAAAATGTGGTGAAACTACACGGTTTTATTTCAATTTCGTTAAGCACCTCACAAGCATCGCATGCACACTATGAAATTCCTCTTGTTCATGCTATATTTACAGAAATGGATGCAAAGTGGTCTCATATCATGAGCAGAGTTACAGGCATCTTCATCAGGCGGCCTCGGTGGAGATCATCTCCAGCTCAGCCCACCACAGCGGCGACACCTTCGGGGTGGCGGCGTCCGGCGGCATGGCGGTGATCTCCCTGAGCCGCCTGGCGACGTCGGGCATGGCCGGCCGCCGCCTCGGATCGCGGTCGGCGCAGGACCGGATGACGGCGTCCAGACGGTCGACGGTCTCGCCGTGGAAGGTGCCCCTCAGCGCCGGGTCCATGACGTCCCTGAGGCGGCGCTCGCCGTGGAGGAAGCTCGCCGCCCACCCCTGCATCAGCCCGCCCTCCGACGCCGTGAACCGCCCGGCCATGATCTCCAACAGCAGCATCCCGTAGCCGTACACCACGCTCTCCCTGTCGGCCATGGCCGGCGTCGCCAGCAGGCTCGCCGCCTCCGATGCCTCGCCGCCGCCGCCGCCGTCGCAGAAGAAGACGTCGGAGATCTTGGCGGCGAAGTCGTCGGTGAGGTAGACGGTGGAGGTGTCCAGCGTCCGGACGATTTCCGGCGGGCTCAACTGGTGCATGTGCTCCAGGCAGTAGGCGACGCCGACCGCCACCCGCAGCCGCGTCGGCCAGTCCAGGTGGCCGTCGTCCCTCGCTGCATTCATGGCGCCGGCAATGTCAGCTGCCATCCATTGTCGTACTTGCTACAGCTCGGGCCAAGTAGAAAATTCAGATGACAATTTTATTACCGTGGAGATGCTCGAACAGCGTGCCATTTGGGGCGTACTCGAACACCATCATCCTCGTGAACGGCTCCTCCTCCTCGCAGTAGCCAAGCAAGTTCACAAAGTTCTTGTGGTTGACCCTTGACAGGCTCGTTATCTGGAAACAACACACAGTGTCAGAACATTAGACACCATTTATAGCATAATTTTCACACGGAGCAGTTTAGTTCGGAGGAATTTTGCAGAAATTTCATAAGAGCTGTACTGATTTATATGAAATTTATATAAAATTCCTATGTTTGAAAGGAGTCCAACTCTGCAGTACTTGTGAAAAATTTCTGTGTTTCAGAGGTCGCGTTGCTACGGTTCCCAAATAAGTAGGACACTATTCATACTTCAGCTTTCATTATTATTTTAGTAACAAATTTGTAAATATTAGAAAATGTACCATATTATGCTGCATGTATAAACACCCAACTTCTGTTCATCAAAACTAAAAAATTTAAGAGCAATTAATGATTAGAGCTGAAACAATATCGATCAAGTATTTGGGAAGGGAGGTAATACCTTCTTCCTGAACTGTGTCTCGCAGCGCTTAGACCACTCCTTGGAGGAGGTCTTGGTGGTGGACACGACGGCGATCTCGACGCCGCTGGAGAGCGTCCCCTTGTACATGGTGTACTCCGGCAGGGAGCCGATGACGTTGCTGAAGTCCTCGCAGGCGGCCTCCAGCTCCGTCCTCTTCAGCGCCGGCACCCCCGTCACGAACGCCTTCTGCAGCTGCCCGCTGAGCCCGGTGGCCCACGGCCGGACGGTCACCACCTTGCTGGACCTGTAGCACATCACGAAAGCCGCTACCGACACGGCCAGGAGCACGGACGCTCCCGCCGCCGCGACGACCACATAGTTGGTCCTGGCACCTCCGCCGGCGCCGGCATGCCTCGCTTCGTCGCCGCCCACGGCCGTCACCTCCGGCCGGCTAGTGCCCCCGCCGTCGCCGCCTGTCGCCGCCGGTGGCAACGCTATACTGCGGGCATGATCCTCTTCGGCGCGCCGCGGGGCAGCAGCATGCTCGGCGACCGCGGCCGGCGCCGGGGCAGGCGCAGGCGAGCTCGACGGGCCCTGAACCGGCGGCATGTCTAGCCAGGGTGGCCACTGCCGGAACGGCGGCGGCAGCAGCATCGGCAGTCCAAACGGGTTCGACGGCGTCGACGAGGACGGGTTCGGCCATCCTGCTTTGCTGCCGGCGTGCCTGGCCTGCTTCTGCTGCAAAGATGACTTCTTGGCATGGATCAACCTGGCAATGATTGAGCAGATGAGGTAAAAGTCGAAGCAGATGGAGGTGACGAGCAATTGGACAAGAGCATGCGCGCAGCCGGATGGGGTCGAATGGTTGTTCAGCTGTCCATCTCTGACAGCCATGACAACATTCCTATCACAATTTTTCCCACCATTCTATCAACTTTTTCTTTACTACATACGCATGCAATGGGATTGAAGAACATCGTTGCGCCGAAGATTTTTGGATATTTCAAGTGACTTTTGCATGAATGTGCCTCACAAGTTTCAGGTGTAGTGAAACTTGTGATGAAAGCGACGAAGAAATCGAGCAGCTGCTACGACTGTGAATTAGTGCCCTATACAAGATTACACTAATAACAGAAAAAAAATCTACTACTAGTGCCCATAATAATATCTGAATCTTGCAGGATTGCACTAAAATTCAGGCGAGTGAGGCAAAAAAAACATTAATTATTTTTGAAAAGAGAGAAAACATTAGTCTTTAATCATTCTAAGGCGAGGAGTGAGGTATGTACCGAGTTGCAGAGCGCATGCCTTCATTCCAAATTGCCGTTCCATCGACAGCACCAACAAAACGATTTCAAGACAGAAACAAATCAGCTAAACAGAAACAAGAATGTTCTTGCAGAAGCTAACCATTTTGCACAAACAAATAAACTAAAAATAAAACACACACCTTGCCGACCACCATGGCTGCTGCTGCTGCCAAGGTGAAGCTGCAAGCAGAGCAGCAACAGCACGGGCACCACCACCCTGCACAGCCTCTCCATGGAGGGCAGGACAGACTCAGAACCAAAAGAACAAAGAGAATACAAGCTACAGCAATGGCGGTAGAAGGAGCTCTTGCAGAGGAGGCAGGGAAAGGAAGAAAGAAACAAGAGGCAGGGAAGACGAGAGTGTGTAGCTAAGCTAAGCTAGGCAGAGGCGACGATGGTTTGGGTGGTGTCATGTGCTGCGACCACTGCGGCGAGCGCCACACCGCCCACGGCACGCGGCGACAATAAATTCTCTGCTTGGCTCGATTTGGATTCTGGACTTCCAGTGGTTGGGTTTTCTTGATAGGTGATAGGTCACAGCCTCACAGGACGGGCAGAATTACGGATTATGCAAAAGAGGGGTTAATTAATGTTCTTATCCTAGAGAGGCTTCTGTTAATTATCTAGAAAAAAAATGTGGCTTATGATTAGCAAATATATCTTATGCATATAAACTTTTCGTACATACATCGTATACACCAACTAACAAATATCATCATAAACTTTAGAAAAATTTTTATGCCTACTTTTAATAGTATTATACCTACATATAAAGTCTCATCTTTAAATTTATTATATTTTAGCTGTAAAAAAATCTGATAGTTTTAAGAGTATAAATCTATTAGAATTTTATATTTTTTGTTGCTCTTTATGTATAATGAATTTGAAGATAACACTTTATATATACGTGTAGTACTATTAGAAATATATATGCAAATTTTTCTACAATTTTCAGTGATATTTATTAGTTGGTGTGCACGGTGTGTATACGGAAAAGTCTGTGTGTATAGGATATGTTTCCTATAATTAGATAGGCTTATCAAGAGATGGTGAGAGTATCAACTTATGGAGGTGTTAATTCCTGATGAATTTGATATCTGTTTGTGAAGACTTCATTATGTGATTTAGGATTAAGGAATTAAGCTTTCTCCAATCTGGGTAATTATAATAATTCAAAGTTTGACCATCAATATGTATAAACCATGTAAATATGTGAAACTTAAATAATTTTGTTGTTAAAGGTACTTGTATCACTAGTTTTGTACTTTTGTTGTTAAAGGTACTTTGTATCGTTGTATCTTTTTTTTTTGGTGGAAACTCTCATTTTGACGAAGAAGTTTATTTCACCTACCAAAAAAATTGGATGGGCGAAATAAAAATAAAATTGGATAGAAAGTACACGTGTGAAGGCAAATCTACCAATAAAATTTTAATTTATTTAATCGAAATATTTAAGAGGTATTAATGTTTACAGTTTTTGAAAGTTTTTGTTTTGCGGGGTACAGTTTTTGAAAGTTTGATTAGAGGTTTCAAGAAATGATACTTTTAGTTTTCATTCATGCAAATCAAATGGTCAATACTACCAGTGACTAAGGATGTGGTCTGGTTGAGATGAAATTTTGTGGGCCACTGTTCATCTCCCTCAATAAATGTTCAGTTTCCACATAGTTGGTGTTGCTGTTGCACATTATACAAATACCGTTGAACTTTCTATCAACCAAAATAACTAAGGATGGGGCCATGGAATTCATTTGACACACCCTGCTTGCATCATATCTCTACTCAAATTTCAAATCACTGAAACCTCCTACCAACCTTATATTTTCTGTTTGAGGTACAAATTCAATTTTAAATTTTGAAACGCCCACTCTGTTTCATGTGCCTCAATACTCCAGTGAAAAAAAAATCACAGGAAATTTCTGGCTAGCTATCTCTGCCGTTGCTGCCGTTGGGGTAGTTGAGGAGGATGAGCTGCCAAAGACCAAGGGGGATGCTAGCTACTACCGTTAAGTTGGTCAGGTCAGGCAAGATTAAGCAGAAAGTGTGGTGGATGGTGCAAGAGGGAAAACTGTAGGGTCTCATGCAGATTTGACACCCAAGCAAAGCATTCTAATAAGATATTTACCTAACACACCCTGTTGATGGCATCTTTATGATTAAGAGATTTGACCCTGTTTGATAATTTGCTACCATGTTAAAATATTGGCTTGTGGCTTGGTTTTTGGCATTGCTAAAATTTTGACAACTTTTGTGCGATGTATGTAAATTTTGGTAGCAAACCATATATTACCAAATTATTATTTCAAGTTGCTAATATTTTGGTAGTACATGTTTTGGATTCAAACCAAAATAGCTTATTGATCAAGTTGATTAAATTATTACATTTCTCATTGATAGACTCGATGGAAGAATAAGTACAAACAGTTTGTGATGAGAAGCTGTACGTGAATGTAGTGTGGTGCACTGGAAACTGGAAACTTCTACGCGAACTAATTGAATATGCAAGAACTGTAGAGTGAAACTGTAAGATCTTTTTCTATATTTTTCAATTACATAGAACTAGAAGACACGCGCAAAAATACAGAGAGACACCATCTATCCAGAAGGACATGACAATGATTCAATAGTACTTGCTGTAGGTGGATTGGATTTGGTGAACTAATTAAGAGAAGTTCTACGTTTTGCTATAAATAAGTGATTGGTTCTATGAAATATCGTTAACGAACATAAGTTCTATAAAATACTATCGCACAGATATTTTTCTTTCCTTTTTACTATCATAGACAGTTGACCCCTATCAACCCCATGAAAATAAAATCAATTTTACTGTTAGAATGCAAGAGTGCTTTATATATTCTAAGGGTAAAATAATCTTTTTACATAACTAACGACGAAAACAAAAAGGGAAAAAAACACACATATGCGATGGCATTTCGAGAATATACTCCATCCACAAATAATATGTCTAAGATAAATCAAAAAGACCAAAAAAGCAATTAACGGATCAACTATCCATTTAATCTTAGGAATATTGCTATGGCCCCAAAAGGCGTGTTCTCCCACCAATACAAAGGACTACATATGCTTGTAACAGACTCGTATCAGGCATAATGTATGTAATTAAAACCAGGCTAAAACGTATTAGATCTTTTCTAGACAACCAAAAAAAGCTTATACATAGTTTATTCTTGGACAAAGGGAGATCCGAATGTAGAATAATATATAGATACTAAATTATATGTCAGTGTAACTGGAGTTTCTAAGATTATTTTTCACAAAAATATACGCGGAGATTAAAGGGAAAAAACAGCTAATTAGATGCATCCGATCAATGCCCAAAAAATCCTCACTGCTGGATGGTTAATTAGTTTATAGCAATTAACTAGCTAGCGGCCGGCGCCGGCGACGATTGACGGGGTGACCGGCTGGCGGTCGGTCTCTCTCCCCTTCTCTCGATCCCGCGCGGGGACGAGGGACCGGAGGCCGGCGAGGTGGGTGGCGCGTTGCTGTAGATAGTTGCATGCGCTGCCCCGCGCGCATCTCATCGCGATAGGGATCGCGCGCCCGCCGCGTCGTCGTAATTCGTACGTGTATGCGGCTAGCCAACGACGCCGACGTCTTCGGTCTTCCCCGCTAGCCCCGCCACCATGCATGATATCCTGCATGCTTGTGTGACAGTAGTTAACCATGCAAGTTGTAGTTATTAATTTGTACACCTACTTACGTAGTTAGCTAGGTTTTAAGCTTAAGCATAATACGTACAGAAACGTACAGCTGCTAGAATCGATTTGGTAATGTACGTACATATACGTCTGGATCAGAGTAGTATATAATTAGTAAGGCTAGCTGTTAACCCTATATATTATTATTATAATATTATAAATATAGAGATTTTAGAGAATTACTATAAATATCGAGCACATTGTTTAGTCTAAATAATCCCACATCTCACTCCCCTCTCTTTCTCTCTCCTGCTATCCGCTCCTCTTCTTTTCTCTCCTGTTATAAATAAATTACTACACCTTTATTTTTTTACTTAAACATTATTGGTTCTATGGCTAGGCTCTTCACTCGTCCCCTTTTGCCCCTCTCTCACTCACTCTTCTTCGATTAAAAAAAATAAGTACAGTGTACGGTCGATCTCTAAACTTATTCAGATTCTTATCTAGTTCTCTCTTGAAATATTAGATCCTGAAACTTGAAATACAGATTTAGGTTCTCCACCCTGGCCGTCACCCGCCTCCTCCATGTCGTCGCCGGCGGCACCATGGACATCGGCAGCGGATACGCGGCAACAACTGCAGGAGGCGATGCGATGTAGGGGCTATACAGAAGCCACGCCGCCGTGCTGCTGCGCACACATTGCCAGCTGGAGGACGAGGTGGCCGGCGACAGCGGCAACCTCGTCGTCGTGGCGGGGTGGGCGGTGACGGAGCTCGCCCCTGCTGTCACCATCGAGCTTGCCCCCGCGCCCGGTCTATCCCCTCCTCACCATCCTCTTCAGGCTTTAAGGGCCCCACGAGCTCTCCACTGACAGATCTGGCGGCCACGAGCTCCAGCTTGGCCACATCCACGGGCGCAAGGCTGGGAGGAAGATGGAGTCGTCGTCGAAGCAGCCACCGTCTTCGTCCTCAACACCTCGTTGCCCTCCCCTTTTTCTCTGATCCGCGGACTGCCGCAAGCAGGGTAGGGGAGCAGCTATCGGTGTGGCAGTGGAGGGGGGAGCGGGACCGGCACGACGGTGGAGACTGGAGAGCAGGGCAGCGAGCACACGGCGGTGACCATGACGATCTCGATGGTAGAGCTCTCCGACGAAGGCACTTTCGGAAGAATAGGGAAAAAAAAAAGAGAAACAGGAGAGAAAGGAGAGATAACAGAGGAGGTGGCAGCCATGCCAGCGCCACGCCACGTACTATCTCGAGGGGGCTTGAATATGTATTTTTAGAGTATAAAGACCAAAATGACACATGTAAACAAGTTTAGAGACCGACTGTGCATTTCCCTCTAAAAAATTACTCATACTTTTGCCTAAAAAATTATCCCCTCACGTCCCTTTCTTCTCACACTCCCTTTTCTCCTGATGTAAAAAAATACTCTCACCCTTGCACAAAAATTTTTTTTCTCCTCCCCTACCCCACTCCCTCTCCTCTTTAGGTAAAAAAATTAGTCTCACCCCTTACGCACACACAGAGTGGGGTAGTAGAGGAGTTGGGTGTAGAGCCTACCGACGTGACCAATGTTCGCATAAAGTTGGGAGTAAATTTTTTTTACTCCAATAGGAGAGTGGGAGTGGGAGTAGAAAGGGAGTCGGACTTATGTAAGACTGTAAATTTTAATCATATTGTATAATAAACTGGTTATTTGTTTTGTAAAGCGCAGCGCGCTATTTAGCCACCATAAATCTTAATCATCTTGTATAATAAGTTAACTGTTTGTTTTCTAAAAATTTCTTCAAAGAATGTTACTATAATCGATTAGTGAAAAACCAAGGAATTAAGCTAGAGGATTTCAATACTATGGCTCATGAAAATCTTAAAATAGCAGTACGGACTAAAAAAAACAACTTAAACTTAAACTTATTGTCTTATCAGTACCGGTTGAGATAAAACCGATACTGATAACTGATAAGGGTTTCGCGTACCCCTAATCCCGCCTGCACTGACGCGCCCTAAAGTTACCCTAAAATTTCATCTCTTAATTTCATTCCTAGAAATTGAAAGAAATGATCAAAAGCCTTTAACTATTAAAAATCATCAAGATTTACCTCAAAATGGCTTGTTGGAATTTTTAAATTCCCAGTGCCTCAAAATGCGTAACCAATTTTTACTGGAATTATCAGAGCATCCTAAATAATTATTAAGCAACGAAAACCAATTTCAGAGTTTCTAAAAAAAAGAAAACTAAAAGAAATCCTTTTCTTTCTCTCGGGCTAAATCCAGCCCATATTCTCTCTCCCCTCTCCCGCGGCCTAGCCGGCCCATCTCTGCCCTCCCTGCCCGAGCCGGCCTTCCTCCCTCCTCTCTCGCGCGCGGCCCAGCCGGGCGTGCGAGCGCATCGCAACTGCTGACGGGCAGGGCCCGCCTGTCATCCCCCACCTCCCGCTACCACCGCTCGAGCTCGGGGAAACCCAAGCGCCGCCAGCCGCTAATCTCACTTCCCCACCAGCCGTTTCGTCAAATTGATGGAATGAAATCAAACCCCGTGTCCTCTTCATCAATTTTCCTCTTGAATTCGCTCTCAATGACGCCCTAATCACGCGCCGAAACCAATTCCCCATTTATGGCGGCTATGGATTTGATGGCAACAATTCCTCCCCGTCGCCGCGCCCCTCCCTCTGCTTGGTAGCTTACAAAAGCACCCTCTCGACCTCCTCTCGTCCGTTTGATCGCCGCCCGAACGTCCCGTCCCTCCCCGCCGTCACGTCGCTTTCATCACTCGTGCCACCGCATACGCCTTGCTGCAGCCGCCTCTCGCCGGCGGTCAGGATCGCTTCGAGCTTCGGCGAGGCCACCTCTGGTTTCGCCATCCCCGTCCATGCATCGTCCGCCCCTCTGTCGAGTTTGTTGTCTATCGGAGCTCCGTCATGCCGTGAAGCTGAACCACGTCGCCGCTTCTTCCTCGCCACGACGCCATCCTTGCCTCCCCGTCGTGGTGAGGACCGCCGCATTCCCCTCTCCCATTCAGCCTCGCTTGCACCGCTGCCGCGCCGATGGTCACCGGCGGTGACCTAGAGGCGTGGGCGCCGCCCCGTCCGGCCGTGCCGATGTGGCCACTGTGTCAACGCGCTTGCCCGCGTGGCTGCTTGTGTGCACGGTTCGCGCGGCAGCCACATGGGGTCGGCATGTCGACCGCCCGCATGGCTGACATGTGTCATGTCTAGAATTTACATCCAAAATTCTAGCACGCTTATATGTATTTAATCCCCATCCAAGAATCAGTCAAGGTACATAAATAACACTATTAATAAATAGAGTACACAACGTTAAGTATTAAATAACGAGTGTAATTATTATAGAGGTGGATAGAACCTCTCGTACTAAAATAAACTCTAGCGTAGTTGGCTCCACTCCACGAGCAACTTGACCAGGCTCAAGCTTAGTCCTCCATATCGTCTTCATCATTGAAGTACTCTTTCTCTGATGGTGTTGATAGTAAGATGAGTATATAGAATACTTTACAAGTCACACAGTAAAATACAAGTATGCACAGGGTATAACAAAGGAAGATATAATAGAGCTATTCTGTATAAATTGCATTTAAGTAAGCATTTGAGGATCATAAAATAATTTAATAATTAAGCAATTTTAACCCAACACTAAACAATATTTCCCGACTGAATAGGCCCATCCTCTCCATACTCGGAGATCAACCAAACCACCTCTCCATACCTGAAGATTTTATGTGATCCACATTATTCCAATTCACCATTATTGAGCAGTGTTGGACTAATCATAAAAAAACATTGTTAGGTTCATCCATTACTGTGGGTACGGCTATTCGAATTGTTTTGCTCTGATAAGAGGTGTATAAATTTACCCACAAGACATAATCTAACAACATGTTACCATGCGCATCAATACTTGTCACACCCCGATTTGGCACCGCTGTACAACGGCATCAAATAGGGCATGCCGCAGGAAAACAACGCGAACTGCTTCCCCGCGAAATCACGATACCGATACCAATCCTAGGACGCAGTGCTGGTATCCATGGAAATCAGACATGCATCATTGTAGAATCTTAAATAATTAAATAGACATATACCTTAACTTATGTTGTAGCTTCGGAGCAAGCCAGAGATAGCAACGAACAGCATAGAGGTAGTGGTAGCAGCGGAACAACGGACTAAGTCCTAACACACAGGCAACGGCTGGGAACCAGGACGAAACCCTAATCTTCACTTCACTGCAACTCTAGCTTCAGCTCTCGGCTGAAAACTATATATATAGAGCAAGGGTGAGTACTTACGTACTCAGCAAGCCAAGGGAACTTAGGTGGTTGTTGCAGTCTTCAAAGAGAGGCTGGATATTTTATAAATTCGGTTTATTTGAATTCTTTTAGAATCTGAGTGTGTGCTTCTCAACAACCAGGACGAGGCGAGTCTCTCCTGATCGGAGTTAAAGATGCATCAATTTTTATTTTTTCAGTTTTCACAATCTTAAGAATTCACATCAATCGGCTCTCAAAGGAAAACATTTTCTCCGGACTTCCCGAGTCCTGCTGTCCACAACAGCCAAGCCATTTCATCGGACCTCCAGTGTCCTTAATGGCACTTTCTTTCCACAGTTCCCAAAACAACATACATATTTTGCAAACAGGGTAAAACAAAACTATGCTAAGGAATTACCTCACATCCACCCATGACCGTTGGCATGGCTGTTCAAACAGTTTAAACCTCTGCAGAGGGGGTACACTTTACCCACATGAAGCGACTCACTCTAGTCACCACCTTGCACAGAATAGATACGATTGATGACATAGAGGTTTTCGCGACAAGACATTTCCCCAGCCCTCCCAGGTTACCCTATGTCAACTGGAGGGGTCCTCGAGACCAATCACAGGATAGGCCTATGACCATGCTGTACCAGGAACCCAAGAGGCATCCTCGACGCCCTCCCGCATGATCCACAGTTCAATGGCATGCAAGACGTTCTTGAGAGTCTAGTTACTCAGCCAGGGGCTTCCCAATTCACCTATGTGGTTGTACTGTCATATGCTAGGATGAAATTCTGAAGGAATCGGTCCTTAAAGAGACCACATAGGTATCGCACACACCGGACCTACCTTGTGTCGCGGATATTCATTTTTGAAACTCATTTTGCTTTCACAAGGCACCAACCCAGGTGTCGGGTTTCCCAAACGTTTAGTAAAACCAAGTTTTACCCAAGAAGTTGTCTTAAATTTTAAGTTAAAGGAGCGACCGTCAGTACTCGTATAATAGTGCATGAATACTGAGGCTCGACAGCGGTGGTTATAAGGGAACATGGTATTTCAATCATCAAAGAAAGATTTAAATGCTGCAAGGTTGAATAGGTCCACTGGTCTGACTCGTAGACGGGACCGAACAGATCTGTGCATGCTTATCGATGCAAATTTCGTAAATAAAATAATTAAAGCTCAAATATGGGCTCGATTGATCAAATGTGACTTGCCTTGCTCTAGGTCTTCACGAGTCTTCGAGAAATCTCGGTGAAATCCACTCCGAAACGATATTCTGATGACCATTTGTCGAGGCCATGGGCCCCGGGTACCTCATGAGAAGCATTTGGGCTACTCGAATAGAGGATGGGCCTAGCCTTGTAATTAGGGATATAATATGACTCGGTATACATAACCTTGTACGACAAGGAAAGGATACAGTCCTAGTCGGGAACGTTGTATTCATAGAAGGAAATCCCTTGGTTGGAGTCCGACTGGGATTTCTACTCTGTAACCCTGTCCCCCGGTATATAAGGGGAGGTAGGGCGCCCCCTGAGTGCAGGGGAAGAAAAATCTCACTAGAGAAACCTCAAAGGCAATACACCACAACTGAATGTAGGGTATTACCTTATCTCGAGGGCCTGAACCAGTATAAATTGTTTCGTATTTGTTGACGCCAAAATTTGGTAAGGATCTGTATCAGATTCGGTCAGGAGGACGGTTGCAGTCGGGTAATGGAAATTGATCCAAGAAGCAGACCGAGTCTGAGAAGGAACCGTGAAGACCGCGCGTGGCAGTTAATTGCTATAGTTATTAGGAAAAGGTTTATCTCTTTTAGGAAACCTGACCTCGTGTCCGGATAGGTCTCGTTAGCGTTTTCTATAGGAAGTCATATATCGTGTCCTATAAGGACTCATGTAACTCGGGGTATATATACGTGTGCCCGAGGACCTTGTATTATCATCACAACGATCAATACAAATTCGGCGCATCGCCACCCCTTCGACGGGATCCTGCTTCTCGAGCCGGGCTGCATCGGTTAGGCCGAACTCCTGCGAGAGGGTAAGTCTCGTCACACCGACTACCAATCGGCTAGGACTTCCTCGGTTAGGTCCGATATTCTAGTCGGTTTATGGTAGTCGGCTTACCACGATATATTTACTTTATCTATGGCTGCATCAGTTCAGTTTGATCTCATAGATTGATTAGGTATATCACATCACGTGTGCACAGATTGTATCGACTTACTGGGAGCGATTTATCATCAGTTCGTGCTGCATCGGTTAGGTCCGACCTACTGAACTGCTAGTGATAAGTCAATCCTGCTGAGCCGATGCATTGTGTGCAGGCGTTTTATCGGAGTGTATAGCCGATAAGTTATTTTCATCACAATCGCATTATATCTATCGACTCATTGAAGCATTGTTATCATTGTCGGTCTGTGCTGCAACGGTTAGGTCCGATCTACTAGACTGACGATAATAGCTTTACTCTTAATAAGCCGATAGTGTTGTGCGATGGTGTTATCGGAGTGCTTAGCCGATAAGTTATCTGTTAAAGCCGATTACATTTATTCATTGTTTTATCCTGTGTTCGCTTTGGTAAGCAGTCGGCTAGTTTATCAATTATTTATCATTTACGTTATCGCATATTTTATTATTTGTTCTTGCCTTTATTATTGTCACAATCGGCTAAGGGATAGCCGATGGGTTCACTCTGCCGATCCAAGCACAAGTATAAGCAAGTTCCCGGGCACGACCCCAGGTAAGGGCCCGGGCATGACCCTGGGTAAGGACCAGTGCATGAGCCTGGACAGCGGACGAAGATCTTGGGAGCCGATATGAGCAAGGGCCCGGGTGCAGGCACACCTTCATAATAATACCAGTAACATTAGATCATGATCAGCTAGGATCTATTTGATTTATTTATGCATTATACTTGCTTATTTTATCTAGGTCACAGCCGGTTTTCGAATATCCTTTCGATGATCGGCTAGCATGATATTTGTTTATTATTACATTATTGTCCTTGCCATCATCGGCCTTAAGCCGATGTGTAAGTGCTATAATGTACATCGGCCATCGGCTGATGAAACGAGTCTAGATCGGCTTCCAGCCGATTGGCTCATTGATCTAACATTTTCTTCCTTGTCAATTACAGGGTCAAATTGACTGGCACGCCTACGAACCTCAAACTTTAGGACCTGCACTGGAGTGAAGCAAATCTCCCAGGCCTTCGCGTGTCACCCAGACGCCGAACCAGGACCCGGCGATTTTCGGCGTCAACATGCTTTTGGCACACCCGGTGGGACACGAAGTTTTAAGCCAGAATTCCAACAAACAATTGTTTCAATCAAGATTTCAACATGGCTGGAAAAGAAATCAAGACGGACAACGTAATTCCGGTCACCATGGAAGATCTAACTGAAGAACAAAAACAACAAGTTGAACAGACCATGGCAAATTTCCAGAAGCTGTGTTTAGAATCCTTCGGAATGACAAGACAAGGGCCGATTCAGAAATCTCAGTTTCCGAAACCAGTACTGGTAGGAGAATCGAGCCGCACACAACCTGAGAGTCCACCAATCAAGCCTTTACAGGAGATGGTCAACGAGGCTGTGCACCACGCACTCATCAATCAGTCAGGGATCTTAGTAAATACATTGCATAACCTTATCAAGAAAACTGTTGATGGATCGATTGCCCAAGAGCCGACTCGAGGTCCTGTTTTTCTCCCGCCGAAGATAGAGCCAGGACAAGTTAATTACAACATTAGCAAGGATATACCAGAACACTTGTTCGCGCAAAACCAGGCTGGGGGGCAACAAGATATCCCTCCTGGATATCACCGGTCTATTTATTATGGGGGATACCAGCAGAACTATCCGGGAGGAGGAGCCGATCCAGGTACTTATCAGAGGGAGTATCACAGACAGAATCGGCTGCCAACCCCGCCGATGCAGTATCAGCAGTATCAACAGGAGAATGCAAGAGAGGAAGATTTTGTCGGCACGGGTTGAGGAAATAGTAAGGAACAGTTCGGATCAAGCCCAAGGAACAAGCGTTCATGTATCGGCACCCATATCCTGAGTGGTTTGACAGGGTTCCGTTGCCACACCGATACAGGGTCCCGGATTTTTCTAAGTTTTCGGGGCAGGACAACACATCTACAGTAGAACATATCAGCCGATTTCTGGCGCAGTGCGGGGAGGCATCGGCTGAAGAGGCCCTAAGGGTTAGGTTTTTTCCCCTATCACTATCTGGATCGGCTTTTACATGGTTCTCCTCGTTACCGCCGAATTCTGTTCGGGGGTGGGCCGATCTGGAGAAACAGTTTCACAAATATTTCTTCGCTGGGATTCACGAGCTGAGACTGTCAGATTTGACATCGGTTAAGCAGCGACCAGATGAAACGGTACCGGAATACATTCAGCGATTTCGGGATATCAGAAGCCGGTGTTATAGTTTAAACCTGAGCGATGGACATCTGGCTGATCTAGCTTTTCAGGGACTCTTGGCGCCAATCAGAGAGAGGTTTTCGTCCCAAGAGTTCGAATCTTTGTCGCACCTGGTACATAAGGTATCGGCTCATGAAAGCCGGTTTCAAGAGGCGAAAAAGGACAAGTACCAGAGGAGAGTTGCTCAGGTTCAGGTCTATTCAACGGACTCAGATGGCGAGGAATCTGATGCTGAAGTTGGATTGGCGGAGTGGGCCAGGAGCAGGAAATCAGTATCGTGCCCATGGGTCAAAGATATCGGCAAGGAGGAGAGGTATGACTTTGACATCAATAAAGCTGATAAAATCTTCGATCTATTATTGCAAGAAAAGCAGATACAACTTCCGCCAAACCATGTGATTCCATCAGCCGAAGAGCTAAAAAAGAAGAAATATTGTAAGTGGCACAACGCGATATCGCATCACACCAATGAGTGCAAAGCTTTTCGGCAACAGATTCAATCGGCGGTCGAGCAAGGACGAATTAAGTTTGAAGACAAGAAGCCGATGAAGATAGATGGGCACCCGTTCCCTGTAAACATGGTGTATGCGGGGTCGTCGTCCAGGGCTCAAACCGATGAAGGGAGACGTCAGAGTAAATCGAGAATTACTTCATCAGGTATGATAGAGAAGTACTCAAGATACGATGAACAGGGGGTTGGACTGGAACAATATAATCCGCATTGGAACTGCCCATTTTTTCGTTTCTGCTGGGATCAAGGGATGAGATTGCCATCAGCTGAAAATTGCCCCGGGTGCAGCGGTACAGGAAATCGACATGGTCACCAGCAGGAGTGTTCGCGGGATCGGTCACCTGGGAAAAGAACATCGGTTCATAGCCGATTGGGGCCGATCCATGAAGAGTTCTTTGAGGAGGATGAAGAGGAAGCGCATGGGAAACAAGTCCAGAATCCTCAGTGGTGTCCTAGCGGCATATTCACGAAGAATCAGAAGAGAAGGGCACAACGGCTACGACACCGAGAACAGCAAAAGGAGCAATGCCAGAGTCAAGAGGAGGTTGATCATCGTCCCAAAAGGACTAGGCAAGTTTGGCAAGTGAAGAAGAAGGACGATGAGGACGTATCAGCGCCGGTAAATATGGTGTTCTTTTTGCCTCGGGAGTATAAAGCGCTTTCATCAGATGAAGAAGGAGTTGAGGAGGTTTTCGCTCAACTAACGTTGCAATCTGATCAAGCCATATTTGATAAACCTGAGAAATCAGAGCATCGGCACTTAAAGCCATTATACATCAAGGGATACGTAAATGGGAAGCCGATGACAAAGATGTTGGTTGATGGGGGAGCAGCTGTTAACCTCATGCCTCATGCTACATTCCGGAAATTAGGGAAGACTACCGAAGACCTGATCAAGACAAATATGGTGCTAAAAGACTTCGGTGGGAATTCATCTGAAGCAAAAGGCGTATTGAACGTGGAGCTGACAGTAGGGAGTAAGACATTGCCCACCACGTTTTTTGTAATTGACGGAAAGGGGTCATATAGTTTGCTTCTCGGTAGGGACTGGATTCACGCGAACTGTTGCGTGCCTTCGACAATGCATCAATGTCTAATACAGTGGCAGGGAGATCAAGTTGAGGTGGTGCAAGCAGATCGGTCGACTAATATTGCCATGACCGATCTACCAGTCTGGGAAGCCGATGGCGTTGACTGCCTATCTGGAAAAGTTTGGGAAGGAGAATACCTCAAGGTTACTAGTCAGGGGATACAGCCGATCCAGCAAGTCGGCTCTGAATTGTTACTCTGATGGGCTCCATTGAAGACTTCGGGGGAAAATTGGGGCAAGGATTTACGTCGGCTGATGATTTGGAAGAGATTGATATAGGACCGGGAGATAGGCCAAGGCCGACGTATATAAGCAAAAAATTAAGTCCTGAGCTACGAGAAGAATTGATAGCATTGTTAAAGGAGTATCGGGATTGTTTCGCCTGGGAGTACCATGAGATGCCAGGATTAAGCCGATCGATTGTTGAACATCGGCTACCTATTAAACCAGGGTATCGGCCATTCAAGCAAGCTCCAAGGAGATTCAAGGCAGAATTATATGAGCCGATCAAGGCAGAGATCACAAGGTTGTACGATGCCAAGTTCATAAGGCCTGCCGATATGCTGAGTGGGTTTCTAATATCGTCCCGGTGGAGAAGAAAAATGGGAAATTGAGATATGTATTGATTTCCGGGATCTAAATAAAGCTACCCCCAAGATGAGTACCCGATGCCGATAGCGGATTTTGTTGTGGATGCAGCGTCAGGCCACAAGATTATCAGCTTCATGGACGGCAATGCAGGATACAATCAGATTTTCATGGCCGAAGAGGATGTGCACAAGACTGCGTTCCGATGTCCTGGAGCTATCGGTTTGTATGAGTGGGTAGTAATGACTTTTGATTGAAAAGTGCCGTGCGACCTATCAAAGAGCAATGAATTAATATATTTCATGATCTCATCGGTTTGTTGGTGGAAATTTACATTGATGATGTGGTGGTTAAATCTAAAAGTGGGGAAAGCCACATAGCCGATTTACGAAGAGTGCTGGAGAGGGCCAAGAGATACGGACTGAGAATGAATCCCAATAAGTGTGCTTTCGGTGTATCGGCTGGGCAATTTCTGGTTTTATGGTTATGAGCGAGGAATGAGGTTAGTCAGCGAAGTATCAGAGCCATTAAGACCACAGAGCCACCAAGCGATAAGACGGAGTTGCAATCGTTGATCGGCAAGATAATTTTGTGAGGAGATTCATATCAAATTTATCAGGGAGAATTGAGTCTTTCACCGCCGTTATTGAAGTTGAAAGCCGATCAAGAATTTGTGTGGGGGCAGCGCAGCAGAAGGCGTTTGATGAGATCAAGATTTATCTTAGTTCCCCGCCTGTGTTTGATTCCGCCGCAGGAAGGAGTGCCGTTCAGGTTATACTTGTCGGCCGATGAGAAGTCCATCGGTTCTGTTTTGATCCAGGAATTTGAAGGTAAAGAGCGAGTGTGTTCTATCTAAAGTAGGAGACTTTTGGATGCTGAGACGAGATATCCAGCGGTGGAGAAGTTATGCTTGTGTTTTATATTTCTCGTGTACAAAGTTGAGGCATTACATCCAATCGGCTGAGTGTACAGTAGTTTTGCCAGGCCGATGTGGTCCAATATATGTTGTCGGCTCCAGTCTTTGAAAGGCGAGTTGGCAAGTGGGTTTTTGCCTTGACAGAGTTTGACTTGAGGTACGAATCGGCTAAAGCAATCAAAGGACAAGCAGTGGCCGATTTTATTGTCCAGCACAGGGGGTCTCACGAGGACTATGTGAGCCGATCCCGTGGATTTTATTTTTGATGGATCGGTTTGCAGCATGGATCTGGTTATCGGTTTGGCTATTATGTCGCCTCGGGGGGCAAAGTTTGAGTTTGCTTTTACAATTAAGCCTTATCGGACTAACAATCAGGCGGAGTACGAGGCGGTGCTGAAAGACTTCAACTATTAAAGGAGATCGGGCCGATATTATAGAGTTATTGGTGATTCTTTATTGGTGATCAAAACAGTTATCTGGAGAATATGAGTGCAGGGACGATGTTTTTGAGGTCATATTATGAAGAGTGGCGTGATTTGTTGAGGATTTCAAGGTGGGTGTCAATGAATCATATTCCCAGGGAGCAGAATTTGGAAGCCAATGATCTTGCACAGATTGCTTCAGGATATCGGCTGAATAGGCAGGTTGAGGTGGAGATAGCCGATATTGATGTCCAGAAACAAGGCCGATGACTGGAGACAGGAGATAATTGATTACTTGCGAAACCCGTCGCAGTCTGTTTCCAGGAAGATTCGGTATAAAGCTACTAAATATGTGCTACTTGATGAGAGTTGTATTATCGGCACGTTTGAGGGAGTTCTGCTTAGATGCCTGGATTTGGAAGAAGCCAAGTGGTTATGTGTGAAGTGCACGAAGGCATTTGTGGACTCATCAATCAGCTCATAAGATGAATGACCCCGTTGTTGAGAAGAGTAGGGTATTTTGGCCGACAATGCTGGCAAGATTGCTTTAGGTATATAAGGGTGTCAAGATTGTCAGAAGTTTGGAAATATACAGCGGGCACCGGCATCGGGCTATGAATCCTATGCATCAAACCGTGGCCGTTCAGAGGAGGGGAATTGATATGATCGGCCAGATTTTTCCTCCATCAAGTAAGCGGACACAAAGTTTATATTGGCAGACAACAGATTATTTCACCAAGGTAGAGGCATTCCTTTAAAAGGGTCACGTCCAAAGAAGCAATTGAATTTGTCAAGGAGTATAATCATTTATCGCGTTTGGATTCCTCAGGGACTATAACTACTGATCAGGGGGTCTATTTTTGTTTCTGATGAATTTCAACAGTTTGCTGCCAGTATGGGAATCTCAAGTTATTAAACTACTCATCGCCATATATGCTCAAGCCAATGGGCAAGCAGAAGCTTCCACAAGAGTTTGATCAAGTTGATTAAGCGGCAAATTGATGAGCAGCCACGCGATGGCATTCTACAAAGCCGATTCACTATGGCCTATCGAGATGCATGTCACGGCTACTCGGGTACCCGCCGTACAGTTTGGTATATGACATGAAGGCGTTTTGCCGTGGGAAACTAACATCGTCTAGAAGACTTTCTTTGCAGAATCACATTGACGCCGATGATATTATAACTGATACAGATGAAACTTGAAGATTTAGCTCAGAATCGGTTGAAGCGCTGAAAATCAAGAAATAAGCAGGGCACTCGCCTTATAACAAAAAGGGGTAAAATAGCGTGGCCGAGGGACCTGGTGTGGAAGTGCGATTTTGCCGCACGGGTCCAGAGATAATAAGTTCGGAAAATGGTCACCTAATTGAAGCCTAGCGGATAATCGCTGTGTGCCTGTAACGCCGTATTATATTAGAAGATCTGTGACGGACGGAGATTAGCAAAGCACGTAAGGGAAATATCTCAAGAAATAACTACCCTAGCGTTTGGATCAATTCTTAATCGGTTAAGTACAGCGATTTCTAAGCAATTCAGAAGCCGATGTTTTTATACGTCGCCCTAGACAGCGATATCAATTGACATCGCCTTAGATCAAAACAGCGGAAAAAAAATTATCCAGGACTGAGAGATAGAGTAAAAGCAGAGCCATCTGATTACATGACAGCGGAGGATGAGCGGCATGTCCGAAAATCGTCATTATAAAGGTTAAGGCTTACAAAACTTTCGGATGGTTCTTGCGCGTACACGGATCTGATCACTTTCATTGCATGCTCGATATCGTCTTCATCAGAACCTGGATGCTTTCAAGCTTTTGCGCCGATGCGATGACTTGGCGACTGCTGCATGCAACCTGGTTCTTGGTCTGGAGGCTGCGAGGGCGCATTAGCTGGATCTGTTGCTGTCAAGGTCTTTCACACTCTTTCAAGTTCTGCCAGCAATCGGCCTCCTTTTCTCAGCTGCAACTTAGGTTGGCAGCGCTGGGCGGCAGCGGCCAGTCATCAAGGGCGCCCCTTTTTGTTCTCTGCTCGCTAATAGCCATACGGCTTTGAGGTCTTCGGTAAGTCTTCTGCTTGCTGGTCAGCGCGATCGGCGATGCGCTGACTAAGCCTTGATGAGTTAAACTATGGGATCCAATATGCTCGGGGGCGTTAATGCGCGATAAGTTCTTCGCATATGGTGTTTTCAATTTTGCGAATCTTGCCCGATGGCCCGCATCTCCGCTAGCGCGTCAATTGGTTTCAGCCTACTGAGGATGCTACGTCAAGTAGTCATGTACGTCGGCGGGCAAGGATGGTTGTCCGTTGCGCTGGGCTGTGATTCTTCACTTCTAGACTGCAGGTCAAAGGAGAACAGATCGCTATGGACTGCAAAATTGGCATCATTGAGGATTCAGAAAAGTTAAGAGCGAGTATAGACGAAAGAGTTACCTGAGGTAGGCAGCGGCCAGCTTGCGCGACATTGGCTCAGGGGATTGAATAGGTTGTTCGCTGGAGGGGCCGAGGCAGCGACGGAATAGGGCAGTCTTGCATCGACACTGGAGCGACTTGTCAAAGAGTGGGCAGCTGAAGGCCATCGGCTCAAGTACTTGGAGCAGATGGAGAAAGTTGAATCTGGACCCGATGACGCGGCTGAAAGATGAGCTGGTGAGAAATGAGGGGTAATAATGATGGTAAAATTTCGCGCCAACCTTGAGGAGATGAGAGAGCCGATGGGTCTGAGGAGAAGATGGTGTTGTGCAACGAGTATCGGCAGGTTTTCGTTTCTTCAGGGAGGGCCGATGCGCCAACTTTCCCTTTTTGGTCCCATCGGCCGAGGCGCCTGAGAAGCCGTGGGATGGAGCGTCGCGCCCTCTAAGTTTGGGTAGCCGAATGGAGCGTTTGATACAGATCGCCGGACCGCTGTTGCTTGTGATGGGGCTCGGACGCTGGGCGGCCCTGCAAAGCAAGAAGTCAGAGACATTGAGATGATATTTGAAACTTGCAAGAGTTTACCTCGTGTCAGATTCAACAAGTCGCGTCCACGGAGAGCAAAAACAATGGGCGCCTAAGCAGAACAGATGTTTTATCTCTCTCTTTTTACTTCCACTTCCCGGACCACCATCGGACAAAGCTGGTGTTGCACTGCGACAGTACACCTACGGTGGCAGCACTGCAGGAGAGCTGTTCAAGACCGCCAGCATCATATCCAGGACGCTGCTGACCGTGCCCCCGAGCCTGGTTTGTGGTGAGAAACAGCGATCGGCAAGCTGGCCAAGCAGTTGACGGGAGACCGTTGATGGTGGAAATAGAAGTAAAAAAAAAAACAAGAAGAAAAAGCAACAGAGAATACACACACAAAAAAAAAAGAAAAAAAAAAACCAGAACTGATAAAAATAAAGAAGAAAAGACTAATAAATAAATAAAAAATAAGAAAAAATAAAGATAAAATAAAAAAAACTCCTCCTCGCGTCATTCGTAAGCAAACAAAGAAGTAGCTCACCCTGGTAAGCATGATAAAACCTTGACCATTGGCAATTCAGCAGGGGACTACTTGCCACCAAAGGCGATCAAGCTTCGCCAAGAGATGCATCGCTGTAGATGGGTCTTGATCTTTGAAGGTAATCAGCTGGGAAGATCCTCGGAGTAGTTCTGGATGCCTTGGAGGTGTAAAACATTAGGCAGCTGTACGAACCACAACGACCCCAATGGCCAGACGGCTGGCCGGCGATAGCTTGTGCCACCTGATCTGGAAGCTGGTACGTGACGCCAAGAGTAGGCCCTAACGGAATGCCGCTCGCTAGGACACTTGCTAGCATTGCATATTGGGTCGGGACACGAGCAGTTGCCCACCAAAGACGAACCGTTCACCACAAGTTCAGAAACGACTGTAGCTCCCGATATTCACGGGCCTAGTTCCTTTGGAGAGATATGTACCTGGACCAGCCGACCGTGTTTTTGTTGGAGCGGTGGCAGGCTTGAACCAGAGTCTTGAAGGGGTATGTAGCTTGCGTTTCAGGCAGCATGAGCTGGTCCATTGCAGCCGCAAGAGTTCCTCGCGTGACCAACAAGAAAGCTTATGCGGCATCAGACAGAAGTACGCCATGGCGACAGAATTCTCCTTTCCCATACGCCCAAGCGGAGTTGATGCAGTGGCCGATGTGAGTTTCCCCAATGATCTGTTGCAGCGGGATACTCTGACGCTTACGTTCTCTCCATCCGGGCAATCTGTTCGTCAGGACCTGCAGCTGTTGATCGGTGCACTCCCACTGCCCGAGTCTATGGATGGGATGTGCGTTGTTTCGCTGTGTAGAGTGAGGTCTTCACTGCCCATGCTTCGAGTGATAGAAACAGCGCGGTAATCAGCAGCGAATTCAGATCTGGCTTTAAGATGCATACGTAGATCAAGAACACGCCGACAGGTGAAGCAACATGGCACGTTCGTAAGATTAGATTGTAAATACGGGTGCAGAAATTCCTCAGGAATTACAGCATGCTTCGATTCGTCTT